>VMDR010001598.1:0-119247 GCA_007922815.1 Macrotus californicus
CTTGGTGCCCCCAGCCAGCGGGCGGGACCTGGCGCTCCACACCTCTGTGTCCTTGGACCGCTCACCTTCATTCTTTCCGTCTCCTTCACAGACAGCTTTACTGAGTCAGAAAAATGAACGAGTTCAGAATGGAACACACGCCACCTGACAGCACAGGCAGATGGGGAGGGACCGACATGGGAGTCACCACTCTGGCCATGGGGTGGCCTGGCTCAGCATCACCCTCGGTGGCCCTAGGTGCAGTGGGTGGCCGTGGGAGCGCTGTGGGCCAGTGAGGCCACAGGGCCCAGACCCCGCCCCCTCAAGCTCCCTGCTCCTCGGGGTAATTTTTCTTGGGAGAAAGGGTGCGTGCCGCTGGCACTGGGTTTAGAGACTGTCCAGAGGGTGCAGGGCAGGACGCACTACACCGGCCTGGGTCCCTGCAGGACAAGCTCTCTGGGCACGAGGGCGGGTGACAGCTGTGGCAGCTTGGCTTTGAGGGGTTTCTCCCAAAGAAGACAGGCTCAGTGAGGCCAACACATCCTGGGAGCTGGTTTATTCTATCCTTCGAGGAACACTGAGGCCTCTGGGGGGCTATGAGAGGAGGTGGCCCTGGGCTCATCCCCACCCGCCCGCTTCCAAGTCACTCAGGCCTCCAGTGCGACTTTTATCACCTGCAAGACAGGATGGACACCGCTGTGTGTGCAGCGTCACTCCATAAACAGCAATTAATGCCGACGGAGGGGAGGGCCACTTACTGGGGGACCAGTCACAAGAGTCCTTATTTCCCCGGACAGACGGCAGAAGCGCGTGTCTCCTTGACCCCTCACTTTTCGGACGGGCATCATTTTCATGAGCATCCGCAGCCGGGCACCATTGCCGACACGGTCCCAAGGCTCTGGCTCCCCGGTCCCCCGGTGTCCGTCCGAGTGAAGCCAAGGCACGATGCCCCGGCTCACCGGAGCTCACGCTGTGTCACCAACAGTGCTGTCCTTCACTCTGTGTGTGTGGCAGAGTCTGCTCTCGGGAAACGTGGTGTTATCGCCTGCCACTTGAAGCCAACACAGCCCTTAGCAGATTCTCTTCATTTCTATAAATATTTAACCGCCGATCCCGGGTAATCACCTCAACATAAACCACTGAGGATCACAGGGCTCCGAACCGCCCGTTACTAAAATGTCAGCTCGATCTTTAGTGCTGGTGTGCATTCCGCTCCTAGCAGACGATAGGCCGGAAGTGTGTCATGTGGGTGGGGGTTGGGGGTTTTCTTCTGTTTTGTGCTGAGCCCACCAGAACATTCGAATCCTGCGGCTCTCCTGGCTTGCCCGTGTCTGCACTGTGGCGGCGCTGCCGCGCGACCAGCATGGGGTTCTTGTTTGTTTCTCCTTGGCCTTCCACCTCCTGGTCGACGTTCAGGCCTTGTTATCGTTGCGCCTCCGAGGAGGAAGCCCTCAGGGGACCCTGCTGACCTCCACGAGACGTGCGTGGATTTGCAGATAGAACATTCTGGCTGGTCAGAGAACCACCAGCCACGAGGCAGCCCCAGCCAGGGGCTCCTGAGCCCCAAAGGGCAACGCTGGCCTCGCTCTGGGCCCCACGTTCTGGGGAAGAAGCAGCCAATCTAGTCACAGAGAGTTTCAGCTCATGTCCCCGCACTTCCCCGTCTTGGGGAGAGGACAAAGCAGCAGCAGCTCTCCAGGTGCTTTATTTTCATTAGTCAGGGGACGGGGAGGGAGGCCAGAGGGAGGTCTTCTCCAACCACCCCCCCAGGGGTAGCCATCGCTTTCTGTGAGCCCACTGACCAGACAATTCCTTCACTGTCAGCTCCTCTTCTAGGACCCAGTCGGGGCCCCAGGTTCAAACCTTCGGGCTCGGAAAATCACGTTTGTCAGCCAATGACCTGCCGCCCAGGCTCTGGGCCAAGCATCGTCCGAGAGCCCAGAGAAAGGTGGTGTTCGGGTTTAAAAGCTGGTCTGTCCTAGATGGACAGCAGGCAGGGGACGCGGGGGGATGTCAGGGTTCCCAGAAGGGACAGAACTGCTCACACCCCAGAGCCACTCCAAGCAGTTGTCCCCTCTGACGTGCGGCCAGTAAACCAGATCGGCGGGGACAGGGTCGGGGTGGAGTCAGTAGTAGAGCGGGGGTGGGGCCGGTCTGTGTCATTTTAAACAGTTCATTCATGCAGCTCCCAACCCCCACAGAAGGAAACTTCTGGCAAGCAGAAGCCGATTCAACATCTCCACGGCTGTCACGGACTTCAAGCCCGTTTTAAAGTTTAGTTCCAAACGGCGCCCAGAGAGGCCGTGCCTCGCTCATGAAAACGTGCAAACCTTCACGTGGGCTGGAAAACCAGACACACACAGATGCCCCCGTGCTCCCTGCTCTCACATCCCCTGGTTTTGTTTCGTGGGGAGACCCAGCAACACAGACCCCGAGTAGGCAGGCGACTTGTAATAGCGTTGGGATCGTTCACCGAATGTGCCAGCTGTGCCTGCCTGTCTCAGTGTGTGGCCAGCCTGGCCAGCCCACTGCTCAGAGCAGCTGCCTGCAGGTGACCAGGGCAGGCATCTGACCGTGCAGATCGGCCACGCTCGCCCCATCGGGAAGCCGCCATGAGCAGGGTCTTCCAGGCGTGTGGCCAAGGCAGGATTTAACTGACAGCTCAGCCAGCTCGTATTTTTATACAAATCACATCTAGCAAAGGGCATTTCTCCCTCCTTCGGTCAACAGGCACCAGGCAGGAGTGTCTTCCAGGGTCCCAGGATGGAGCCAGAAATGGGCAAGGGACCCCTCCCACCGTGGGGTCCTGGTCCAGGGCACGTATTTTGGATCTCGGCTCAGTCACGAATGGGTCAGCCTGCCCTTTTCCCGGCCACAGCCTCCTGTCACCTGGAAATGTCCAGAGACCCCCCGAGGCCCCCACCATAGTCATCCATAAGAAGTTGCACAGGACGGAGCCCAGGCACGGATGAAGTCCTCAAAGAAAGCAAAGAAGCTGTTCCACTGGTTCAGGGCCTCTGTACCCCACCCCTGGGCTCCCTTCCCAAAGTCACACACTGACACTCCCCTGACCTGCCCTGCAGTGCCTCACGGAGTCCCAGGCATGTGTACCACCCTCTTTGTCCTCTCCCACCAGATGAAGGACAGCCAAGGCCTCTCACGGAACCACATCTGACTGTGAGGTCCCTAAGAGGGGTGGGGAAGCTGCCACCCTGTCCCCAAGCAGCCGTGTGGCACAGGGACCAGCGCCTGGCTTTTTGGCTCTGCCACTTCCTCTTCTAGGAGACAGGAGGATGTTCCATCTCTTCAGGGTCATCGTGAACGTGACCCTGTAAGGCCTGCACATGCACCCTTTGGCAGGAAGCCCTCCTCCCGGCTGACTGCTGGGCATCCTCTGCTGATCCGAGGCTCTCCTTGCAAACCGCACGGGCCGTGTGGTCCACACCGTCCCCTCTGAACCAGACAGGTGGCCATGCACATGTTTATTTGTCTCCCTCTTTCCAGACCCTCCGCTCCAGGAGAGTAAGGGCCCCACGTGCCTCTGCCTCACCCGGCACAGCACCCCGCCCTGAGCGTGCACCGAGTGCGTGCTGCAGAAGGGACCGGGAATGCATGACACTGTCCGTGCGTCGGTGCGCTCCTGTGCAGCATGGGCATGCATTTCTGTGAAACGCTAGACAACAAGATTCCGAGTCGGGGTGCAAGACCAAAACGAGACGTGGCCCTTGTGCATGGCAGCATCGCCAGGCTCGCAACCCACCAGAGGAGTGAAAGTCCGTGTGTGCATGAGACAGGGCAGGTCAGCCACGCAGACGCAACCTGGGTTGATGGCCCCGAGCTCGCTGAGAAGGGGCAGAGCACTTCCACCCCACTTCGCAGTAAAGGCTGAACGCCAGGACCCTTTCTGACTCAGGGGAGCCGGGACCCCCACAAGTGGTCCTCCCCAAGGACCTCACACCCCACGCAGGAAGGTGTTTTCCTGCTACACTCTGGGCGTGGGCCGAGCTGCGAAATAACGCTCTGCCCTCCGCCTGCCTTTCTGATGAGCAACAAAGTGTTTGATTTTCTTCTAACAGATTTGTCATTTTACTTCCAGTGTCCACTCCTACTGACCCATGGAACCTCAATTTCAGAGCCATTAAAATCTAATTTTCCACATGGTGCCCCCAAGAGATTGACTAACTTTCAAAGAATAATTCATTTTCTTTAAGGGAAAAATGCGTCTCTCTCCCTCTGTTTTATTTTTATTCTTCCTAGTAAGTCAAGGAACACCACTGTCAGAGCCCCTGTTATCGCTCTCCCCACGTCTCCCTCTAAAGAGCAGAGCGCGGCCCGGACGGTCAGCCTGGTAGCTGCAGAGAAAGGCCGTATTCCCACGGGACAGCCAGCACTTACTGTCACGTTCTGAGGGACCTGCAGTCAGGTGTCGCCTTTGGGAAAGCAGGACAGAAGGCTCAAGGTGATTTGTTTTAGAAAATCACAGATTTGTCCAAAACTGAGCAGAAGAACACTTCAAGGGGACTGTCTCTTCTTACAATTTTCCGGGAGTCTAAGAGCTCCGAGTGTTAATTTCGTTTTTCAAGTGTTCAGCAAAACCTCACAATTTTAAAATTGTGGGCTGAAAACAGCTACTGAGAGACCCCACCAGCAGGTGCTTGTAGACCCCTGCACAGAGATGTGTTTTTTAAAGATTTTGTTTATGTATTTTGAGAGAGAGGGGAAGGGAGGGAGAAAGAGAGGGAGAGAAACATCCATGTGTGGTTGCCTCTCTTGCGCCCCCTATTGGGGACCTGGCCCGCCACCCAGGCATGTTCCCTGACTGGGAATCAAACTGGCAACCCTTTGGTTCGCAGGCCGGCACTCAATCCACTGAGCCACCCCAGCCAGGGCCAGATGTCAATGAATTGATGAGAACAGCACGTGACTGCTGTTGTGTGGGGCCCGTTACACTTTACAGTCGAATGTGACGTGGGATCTTGGGAGCGAAAAACGACGTTAGTGGGTCAACTGGGGCAGCTCAAATAAGGTCTGGAGCTGAGCAGCGAGTGTCGTGCTGATGTCAGTTCCTGGTTTTGTCCTGGCACTGTGGTTACGGAAGATGTGACCACAGGGGCAGCTGGCGAAGGGTCGAAGAGGGCGTCCTGCCTTATTTTTATAAGTTTCCTGTCCATCAACCACTACTGGGAACCAACATTTAAAAGGAACATGTGCTGCATCTGCCCAGAAAGGTCAGCACCGGACGTGAGCACCCAGGGGTGCCTGGGTCCAGGGCTCCTTTGGAGGAATGTCCTTGAGCCAGTGGGGAAAAGGCTCGAGTTATGCCACCAGAGCAAGGTCTCCCAGACACCATGGCTCCCTTACGTGGCCAGGCCAGAGCCACAGCATGCACCCCGGGAGACATCTGTACCTGCTGTGGTGGGGGTCAGGAGAGGAGACGGACTGGGTCAGAACAGCACAGCCAGGCGCCGGCCGTGTGGTGGTCGGCCCATCAAGTTCCCACCAGGCTGACCCTGCGGGTCAGTCATGGCCGATGAACACAGGAGACCCCCACAAGGCTTGTTCACGAGAACAAACCTCCAGTCTCAGGAGAGTGTTTGCTCTGGTCCTGGAACCCCCGCGTCGTGAAGAAGAATCACAGTGATGATGCGCAGGGAAAGCCCAGATTCGGAGCCCACATCTGGGGGCAGAGAGGGGCGGCAAAGTTGGCAGCAAACAGTGGGATGTGAAGGCCGTCACCGTCCAGGGGCACGCTCCACGACAGCCTGGCATGCCCAGGCAGGTTTAAAACGGGCCACGCAAAATCAAAAATTCAAAAATAAAATGAAACAAAATGAAGTGCATCCAAGGAGCCCAAGCAGCCCTGGATCCCACCACCTTCTCCCACCTCCCCCACCACCCCCCCGGGAGATGGGTTTTTCTCCTCCTCCTTCGTTCTGTGTCACGTCTGTGAGTTTCCTCTGCCCGCTGGACTTCCAGGGGTCCAAGGACTCGGCCCCATGGGCTCAGGGCGGCAGCCCACGGGGACTGGTGAGGGAGGGTCTACAGCTCAGGGGCAGTCTGCCTGGGGGTGCTCTCCTGCATCCTGGCCGGGCAGCTGAGCCACGTGCAACCGCACTCCATGTGTCCCCTTCCTGTGTGTCCCCTCCTGTGTGTCCCCTCCTGTGCAGTGGGGACAAGAGTAGCTCTTCTGCGCTCGGCTGTGCGAGGGCTGACCGCAGTGAGACACGGACACGCCCACAGCACGCCTGGGCTCACGGGAGGAGCCTCTGTGGGCGCCAGTGTCATCAGTGTGGTCTGTGACCCTGGCACCGCCAGCAGGAGCACAAGGTCTTGCCATGCCACCAACCCTGGGTGGAGACCCCCACACGGGAGGAAAACCTAGGCGAGGTGCCCTAACAGCTTGCCCTGCCACACCAAGGGTGTGTGCAGCGGGGGCAGGGCTCCGAGAGCAGCCCAGGGGCAGGTTTAGGAGGGGCCGTCCCTGCAGGGACCGGCAGAAAGGGTTTGGCTGGAGAAGCCAGGAGTGCGGGTGCGCATCTGCTGGGAGCCTGCCCCCCACCAGGCCCTCCACTCACCCCTTTTCTCCTGCACGTCCACGTGCACCGGCAGCCCCTCTCTGAGCCCCCGCGTGCTTTATTCTGTAAATGTGGAGAATGGCAGACTGTTGGAGATTCATAAACCTCCCTCCCAAAATGATTTCGGGAGGCTTGAGCTACTAAAACATCAAAATGAGACAGCGTGGAACAGTGAGGTGGGGCAGTGCCCTGAAACGGCCCATGAGTCCTCCTGAGAAGTCCCTGCAGCCCCCACCAAGTGCCTGAGCCCTCCCTCCAGCGCGGCCCTCACCTCTGGCTGGCCAGGGGGCTGCTGGGCGAGTGACTTCAGAGCTGGCTGCTTCCCACCTATCTCTCCTTGAAGTCCCACAAGATCCCCAAGAGACAGGTGCGATCATCGTTCCCATTTCACAGATGTGAACGTGGAGGCTGAGTGAGCTTCCGTCACCTGCTCAAGGTGGCGTGGCTTGGCGGTGGCGGGAGTGAGCCCCACAGAAACCGTGTCCTCCAGCGGACACGTGTCCCTCGGCATCTACTTCCCTGTGCACAGAAGGCACTCAGTCAGCGCACCTGGACTCTGAGCAAGATGGATCCTTTGCCGGGGCCTCTTGCTGTTGCATCGCGGTGGCCTCACTGATGCCCCAGGAGCTCCGCCTGGCTTGGGCCCTGTGTGGGGACCCAGGAGGGAGGAGGGACGCCCCCCTGAGTCAGCTGAGCACTTGGAAATGAGTGTCACGCTGAGACTATGGGCTCACGTCTCTCCCAAAGTTGAGCATTTAAATTCTCATTAGGCAGAAGAGTTTGCTCTGCATTTGCTCGGTCTGGGTAGGAAAAGCTGGAGGGAACACAATCACACGGAGTTTGTCGAAGAGCCTCTGGAGGGCGGGGGCGGAGGACACAGCTGCAGCTGACGGCTTCCCGCTCCGGGCCCCTCCCCCAGGCCACCTGTTTCCCCACAAATCTGTGTTTCCCCACATCGCTCTCTGTGTGCCCCCTCTCTGCCACACACACACACGTGTGCCCAGAGTCTTCTCCCGAAGCAAAATCAGCATTTCCCCATGGTCATGTTCATCTGAATGTAATCTGAGCGAGAAACCTAAATTTGGCACATAGAAACCCCCAGATCCTGTGCAGAATGAGTGAGCAGGTACACCCATCATGCACGCACATGTGCCCGTACATTGTATGTACACATATGAACACATGTGCACAGACATCATGCACACATGTGCCTACCTTATGCGCACGTATGCACACACATGCCCCACCTCGGCCACACCCCCGGTTCGTCACCCCAAGCACAGACGTCACCACACACACAGCAATGACAGGCTCACACTTGTTCTCACGCGGGAGGCCCGGTTGTTCCTCTCTGAAGGAGGAAGAGGAGCCACTCTGGTCCTGTCAGCGCGAAGACAAAGTGGTGGGGACATGCCGGTCAGCGCCAGGGCACTCTGTGCCAGCCAAGCCCAAAGCCCCAGCCATGGGCCACGTTCACCTCTGTGGGTGCCCAGGCCCCACGCAGAGCCTGAGCGTCCTCTTGGATCTCGTAACCCTCCAGCCCCGCCTTCGAGGCCCACATTCCCGTGCAGCCCCAGGTCCCCGGGGACGAGGGCCGTCCCTGCCAGGCCACCCTGCACCCGCCATCCAGCATCCCCAGGTGGACCTCTTTTCTTTGAGTGTCTCCTTGAGACAGCTCTGTTCTCAGAAGCTTCAGCAACTCCCTCCCGCCTGCAGGACAAAGTCACGCAGCTCAGGGGCCTCTGTGACTGGAGGTCCTTCTGTGGCCCCTCCCCGTGTTGGGACGTCAGCACACAAATGCAACAGTGATTTCTTGGCTCCCGAGCAAGCGCTTCACACTGAGGTCAAGGTCAAGGCTCCCTCACTCGTGGGAAACCGTGAGGGTTTCCAGCCAGCGGATTTAGACAGGAGGGGAGATCGGGAACGGAGCACTGGTTTTGTCCCTGAGTTCTGGGGGCATGTCACGGGCAACAGCTCATCATACACAGGCATCAGGATAAGGTCAGAGGGCACAGGAGACAACGGTGGCCCCACGCGGGCCACCCTCTGAGCTCAGGTCATTCACACGTAGCATTTACCTGACGTACACTCAGGCCCACCTTGAATGCCATACGTAAGCGGCCAGCTTGTCACGTGGGCCCCCACAGCCGGCCACCACGACACAGAGGTAGCGAGAGACTGACACAGCTGGACCGTGGTGACTCTGCAGTGGGCCTCCCCCTGCTCTTGGGACCCACGCTCGTCCCACGGCCTTGGTCCTGGTCACAGATGTTAGCAGCACAGCCTCCCGGGCATTGCCCAGGAAGCACAGGATGGAGAGTGGGGGTCCACTTCCCACTTGGTGGTCCACTGCCTCCTCCCGACTGCGACCTTCCTGCCAGGAGCAGAGAAATGGCCGCTTTCCTTCTAGGCCGGCACCTGGAATTCCAGTGAAATGGCAGAGACTTCGAGGGGTCGATGTGCTGCCTGGTGTTGTTGGTGAAGATGACACTCGGTGGGACAGGCGCTTTCGGTCCCCAGAGCCTTCGGAGACGGGGCTATTAGACAGGACTCACAGTGGCCCCGGGAAATGTCAGACTTCTCTCGGCCGGGGGACGGGGCACGCAAGACACATTTCCCCGAAAACCTGGTTAAAACAGAAGTTGCCTCTGGATACTCACTTATTTTATGTGACGTGAGATGTGTTGGAGACAGACTGCGTGGGGAGGGGGCAGAGGGGGCCACGGGGCTGGGCATCGATCTCCGTGTGGGCTCACAGAGGAAGGCAACAGGCTGGGTGCTGTGCTCCCTGGAAAGCCACAGGCCTCCCCGGGAGCCGCCTTTGTGTTGGGAGCCGAGGACACTCAGCATATGGGGTGCAGGTGGCGTAGGAGGGCACCTGCGTGGCTCCTGCTCCGGACCAGCTGCTGCATTCTCACGACAAGCTGCGCTTGGCCCCCCCTAAAAGCACATTAGCAGAGGGAACCCCCCGGGGTGGGGGTGCTGTGTGAAGGTTGAGGGGCCGGACCGTTGGACGGCTGGGGCCACTCGGATGGGCGGGGGCGCGTCTCCAGCACGAACAACCCAGAAATCAATCCTACAATCTATTTGGCACCTTCCCCTGTTCGTCAGAATCAAACAGTGTCGGTGTGTGTCCAGAATTAATTGGGGTTCCAGGGTTGCAGGTCACAGAAGCCAATTAAAGCCAGCGTGATGGGTGACAACCACTGAGAGGGAGGGCAGAGGCGGATGTTTCCTCAAAAGCGGCAGGCCGTCTCCGGAACCCAGGAGCGGGCCTGTGGGGGCTTCCAGCAGGAGCTTCGGAGACCGGACCCTGGTCCTCACGGCCCCTGTTTCGGCTCCTCCAGGCAGAGGGAGGTGCTTGGGTGAATAAGTTCACACTCTGACAGGGGAGGTGCTGGTTGCTGCTTCCAAACTCCCACGGGAGGGGACCAGTGGGTCCCCTTGAAGTCCCACGGACGTGGTCAGAGAGGGGGTGGGGCCCAACGAACCTGCAGGGCTCCCCCCGGGACAGACAGGCGTCCGATGGAGGGTCACTGTAAGTAAACCGAAGATGAAGGTGGGGGACAGCCAATGGCCCAGGATCTGGGAATGCCAGAGGTGACCCTCCCTCACCCCAGGGTCAGGCTGAAGGGCGCTTCCTTGGGGACCCGCTGTGGGATCGGAGCCCCTCCATTCTCTCTGCTCCCTGTCACTCCTCACGGCTTCCTCTCCTGGACAAGCCAGTGCCTCCACGTGGCACTGTGCTTCACAGACCCACGTCCCCTCCACACCAGGACCACTGCTGGGCAGCTGAGCAGCATACAGAGTCACTAGGCCGTCTAAGTTCCCTACATCCCCTCGCCCTGGTCCTCTCAGGGCCGTGTGCTGCTGAGGGGCCGGCCTGCCCCCAAAGCCCAACAGGACAGCTGTGTCCACAGGGTCCAGTTCTGTACCAGGGCCACGTCAGGTGGCTCCAGCAGCAGAAATTCCACTCTCCCCGTCCTGAGGCCGGAGTCCGAGCCCCAGGGCTAGGCAGGCTGGCTCTTCCCAAGGCCTCTGTCCTTGGCGTGTGGACGGCTGCCTTCTCCCTCTTTCCTCACCTGGTTGTCCCTGTGGGTATCCCTGTGGGTGTCCCTGTCCTGATGGTCTCCTTACAGGAACACCAGTCCTGTTGTATCAGGGCCCAGGGACCCCATTTTACCTTTGTCAGGTCTTTAAAGGCACTGTCTCCACATAAGGTCACACCCTGAGGTACTGAGGTTAAGCTGGTGTGGCCAGCCATGCCCAGGACACCCATGCCATCAAATCCCACCTGGATGGCGTTCCGCACCTGCTCCCCGAAGGCAGGCTTCACTCAGACGCTGCTTGGGTGCCCCAGCCCGAAATCAGCGTCTGGGCCCCAGGAGACCAGGTATAGAGCCCTCTCCGAGTCTCGGGCAGTGAGGTGTATGCTCAGGTCGGCGGGTGAGTCTTCCTGTGACCTGCCTCCCCCACAAGGAACGGCTCCCCAGGAACCAGAGAAATCACACACACACTCAGGTCAGATCGTAAACACACATTCGCAGGTGCACACTCACGTTAATAACCATGTGCATGAATGTCATCTATGGGGACAGTACCCACTCAGGTGAATGCCACCTGGGAGCACAGGGCAGCTACCCCAGAAAGGCCTTGCAGCAGGAACTGCGCTCCGGTGGCAGGGATTCTGCTCCCTGACCTGTTCTCGCTCTGCCAGAGGCCAGTGATGTTCTGCGATGACGTCACTCTGGGTCCCCGCCCCGGCACGACCACCCAGACACACAAGGGCCGTTGCTGATATGCTTCTCCCAGCTGCCAGCCCCAGGAGAGGGATGGCTGCACGCCCCGGAGTGGGTCGCCCCACCCTGCGTCTGAGGCCGTCCGTGCAGTTCCCGTCACGCCGACGATCTTCCGGAGCTTCCTCCGGCAACCTGAGAGCTTTCCTCCCATGCGGCTGGCGCTGGCGGTGTGGAAGTCGCCCACTGCTCCTGTGTGGCCGCGCCAGGTGATAAAACAACAGGAGAGGCAACTGCCGGATGGAACCTGGCACCAGCGATGTGGGAGAGGTCATGCTGAGGTTGTGGGCCACGTTCTGACCTCACAGCATCGACTACTAGTTTTTTCAATGGGCTTTGAACTTGACCTCGATATGCGTCTTCTCGCACGCAGCCTGAGCACATCCGGAGCGACTGAACGGGAAGCTGCTGCCCCCACACGCCCCGCCCTCCTGACTCAGCGCCCCTCGGGCGAAGTCCCGGCTGGACGGCTCCCTCCCTGGCCCGCACGGCAACCTCGAGGTTGGTTTCTTCTCTTTGGGGTAATTTCATTCGCTGAGGCGAGGATTATTTAAACATTTAGCCAAAATATGGCTCGTGCTTTTCACCGACCACCATTTTTTTGCTTTTTTCCCCCTTCCTCTACTGACCTCAACAGAAACACCGTGAAGGGGCGGACTGGTGAGCGTGCTGTTTCTGGAAGCTTCTGCTTCAGTTTGTGTTGTGGCCACGGGGCACGTGTGGCCTGCTACCTGCCGGGCAGTGGGAAGGACTCGCCACACCCCAGCTTCTGCAAGGAAGTGGGGGCTGAGCCTGAACCTGCATCAGTAAAGGTAGCAAGGGATGAGCACCCTCCAGGGGCCTTTACAACGCACCTGGAGTTCCGAGCTCCCCGGGGTTCTCACCTACGACCAACAGGAGAGGAGAGGAGAGTGAGATTTGAATGTTTCGGCAATTCCCGAAACACAGTGGGGCGTCAGGCACATCTCCCAGGCAGCAAGGAAATGCCTCCCATCTTCTGAAGTGTGTCTGTCACCTGCAGCCACACCCACTGGGGCAGCTCTGCTCAGCACAGTCTCCTGGTCACTCCCCATGTGGGGTGACACTGTCTCCCGGGAGAAGTGACGTCCATGGTAGTGACCGTTCGGGGTGGGAAGTTCTCCCTGCGGCTGCCTTCTACAGCGTGGCCAGAAATCGGGAGGGGGTTCCTGGGGAAACTGTGTGGAATATATAGAATGTCGATTTATTTTTACACCAATGACAGATGTCTGTATCAGTTTCCCGAGGGAACAGATGGCACGTTCAAAATGGTACTGGAGGAGAATTTAGGAAAGAGACTCTCCTAGGGGTGGGGTCGGTGTGTGGGGAGACACAGGGTGTGGGGCTGGGTGCTGCTGGCCTCTAGCCTCAAAAGACAGGGATGGGGCAGCTCCCGGAAACTGGAGACACAGGCGAGATGTGGAGAGAGGTGCCTGTGGGAGCTGATGTCTTAGAGCGTCCCCATCCATCTAGTGACTCCCGAAAGGGAGCCTGTGGAATAAACACCCCAACCTCCTCTCCTGCCCTGTCCCTGGAAGTGCCCCTGTTAGCCAACCCCAGTGGCACGGCCAAGAGCACGGGCTCCGCAAATGAAGGGTCCTCCGGGGACACAGAGCTGCCAGGAAACTCAGGAGAATGGGGCACGAGGGGTCCAGGGAATGTCCCATGCAGGTTTTCCTCTGTCCCCGGCACCATTTCTTCCTTGTGTCCTCTGAGTGTCTCCTTTCCACCCTTTAGACGCTGTGGCTCTCGGCCCCTCACCTCGGCCCCGTCCTCCATCTCCTCATCTCTGTGTTTTCAAATGCCACAAACATCCGGGTGACTCCCAAGTCTGTCCCTCTAGCAGTGGCCCTTTTGCCGAGTCAAAGAGCCACACCTCAAAGGGGCAGCCAGAGTGCTCCAGCTGGATGTCCCCAAGTGCATCTGGAACTCTGCCACCTTCTAGTCTTGACCAAGTAAGACACTGATATTCAGCTCTGCCCTGCCACCGAGTCGTCACCGCCTCGAGGGAGTCGCCTGTCTTTGTGTCCCACCGCTTGTGTTTCCTCCCTGTGTCCTGTCCCTTCCCACTGCCACAGCCCCGGCTGTATTCCCATCACCCTCCTGCCACCCGAGGTGATGAGTAACCCATGGGCCTCCACTCAATAGTTTTCACAGGACGTGATGAATTGGGTGACTCTCAAAAAGTGACTTTGTGAGTGAAATCCAAGGGAACTTACACAATCAGGGGTCCCCCGTGTGAGGGTGGAGGAGCCGGGATGACAGAAGCAGAGAGGCCGGCAGGGGGCGGGGGGAGGCAGGGCTGAGGACACCACCAGGCTCTCTGCCGGAACTGTTGTGGCGGCCCGCGGGCAGGTCTCCAGCACTGCCAGACGAGAACCCTTGATACTGACTCAGAGAGACGTCTGACACCCAGCGTCACTCCTTCGCTCCAGCCCCATCGTCCACCGTGAATTCGACCCTGGTGTTTCTGCCTGACTGCCGAGAAAACAAGACCAGAACACGAACGGGCTTGCCTGAGGACACACAGCTGCTCCGCGATCATACCAGGAGCCCCGCCATGGCCCCTGGCCACACAATACCCACTCCTTCATCAGGAGCTTGGTGTCTGTCTATCTGCAATGTAAACACACAGAGCCTGGAAAGGAGGGTGACAAAGGAGAGCTGAAGAGCACATGTGATCACTGTTTGTCTTGCCAGGAGAAGGAAACTACAGCCCCGGAGATCTGTCGGTGGGACTGTCATTAGACTCGTCCAGGGCCAGGCCCCTCGAGTGCGGCGGGCTGCGAGTGTGAGCAAACAGAGAGCAGAGCTCATGGCCCTTGTGGCTTCTCGGGGAACACGGGCCACAACCACCCAGCGGGTCACATGCACAGTCAGGGCTGGGTCAGGTCACAATGAACCACATGCTGCACGCGCTGGGTGTTGGGGGGGATGTCCCTGGAGAGGAGAGGTGTCTGCAGAGGCCCAGAGGCTGCCGAGAGCCAGGGCAGGGAATTCCCTGTGGCAGGAAGGATGTGTGGCCCTGGAGGACCCAAGGACATCCAGGGAACAGCAACAGAGGACTCAGGAGCTGTGGAGGGATGCGGAGCCTGAGGGGAGGGCAGGGTCACTTAGCAGGACCTTGGGTACCATGTCTAGGAATGTGGGCTCTGTCCTAAGAGTCGTGGGGTGCCTGGATGATTTCAAGTCCTGGATGCTCTGGTCCCAACTGCACTTGGAAAGCACGTGCCTTCTGCTCAGTAGGGTAGACGGAGAAGGCAAAACCGGGGACCGAGACATTGGACCAAAGGCCACGGCCAGCGTCCAGGCCACAGATGACAGGGCTTTAGCCCAGGCATCCCAGAAAACTGGGTCCCTGATTTTGAGGCCACATCTCCCAGGAGCCTCCTTTAAGCACACGGCACCGCCTAGTTAGTGTTCGGGGGCACCGTTCATCCAGATGCTGCACATCTGCAGGGACCCCCGAGGCTCACCCACGTCCGGGTGCCAGGCAGCTCTGGAAGGAAACCGGCTCCAGATGGAGACGTCCAGTTTGATTTGCAGCTTCTAAATCTGTACCCATACCCTGTCCATCATTAAAGATTCATTTAGAACCATCTGAATGGGAAACAATATAACTCAGTGAGACCCATAAAATGACAAATGGCCTCCCCTCAAGGGAAATCCTCAGGCAAAAGGCGGGACTTTCCTTCACCAGATCCGGCGGCTCATTTCCGCGTGACTGGCTATGCTTCCCTGCGTGGGGGACCAAGGGCTTGTCACACTGTCATTCTGCCCGATGTACGACAATGCACAACAAGAGTTTCAGCTTCTCAAAGGGCTAGTCTGTCGGCCCCGCTGGAACAAAGTGCTCAGATCACCAGTCCGGGAGCCCAGGGCGTCCCAGCTTCCTGCGTGTGGCACCGCCGCCGATGTGAGCCTGGATAAAACCGAACAGCACGGGGGCAGCGAGAGCAATGAGTCCCTGTAGCCACAAGCTCACCCACAAAAAAATTCTAGCCGTGGGGCGGATGCCAGCTTCCAGCACCCTGGGCACCCTGGATCACTGCTTCCTGTTCCACCCTGCTAGCGGAGGCACCCTCACTGAGGGTGAAATGGATAGAATTGGGAGTCACATGGGCCTGACTGGGATTTCTAGCACCACCACTTCTGAACAAGTTAATGAGGTGTGTCCCCGAGGCCAGCCTGGGATTGAGGCCAATGCCCACACCTTCAGGCAAATGACAACAGTTCTGAGCCCTGGCTTCATTCTCTGAATATAAAGAAAGACAGGAAGCCGCTGAGCTTCCCGCATGGCTGCCTCCCGCACGGCCACATCCAGTGTGGTGACTGGCACCTGAAACTAGCAGCAGCCTCGTGAGCATTTCCCCACCCAGAGGCATGAGCCACCCTTTGCTCCCGCCTCGAGCTCCGCAGCTGAACCCAGGCTGAGTGACAGGAAAACGGGAACACAGCGTCAGCCCGCCAGCACCCGGCGTGCCGCGCCTGACATGCAGCATCCCCGCTCTGCACTTGGAAGCTGGCTGGCTGCATGTGTGCCCGATCCCGTGATTGGGTGACCCCATGGTCCAGAGGGTTTTCCAACCACATATCAAAAGCACATGTTGTATTCATCAGCCAAATGCCTCCCAGGGTCCGGCACTCAGACCCTTGGGTATGGGAAATGCCTTCTCTGCAATGACGTCGCTGGGGTTCAGGACATGGCCGCCGGAGCCCCACAGGGATCAAAGAAACTTGGTCGACACCTTGTTTCTGTTTATCGGATTGCCCCCCACCCTGCCCAGTAGTTGGCGTGGGAGGTCACTCCTGTCCTGAGCGGGTGGAGCCGTGGAGACTTGAAACAAAGCAACAAGAAAATATCACTGAGGAGGCCGTTTCCGCCCACACATGACGAAAGGGAGCAGGCCAGCCTCTGGGGAAAGCGCATCTCAGGCAGCAGGAGCAGCAAGTGCAAGGGCCCTGGGGTGAGAGCAGCCTGGCATCTGGGGACACGGGGAAGAGGCTGGGATGGTGACCAGAGGCCGCAAGGCACGAATGGGCATACACAGAGTCAGAGAGGGGACGGGGACAAAATCCTGCAGGGTCTGATAGCAAAGAAGGGGGTACATCCTGTAGGTTTGGCAGGTCGGGGGTTCGGTCCTCTGATAGGGTCAGCCAGGGAAGGCCACACCCTGTGTGGCCTCATGGACAAAGGGGCGGGCAGGAAGTGGGGAAGCCTACAGGGTCGATTGACATGGAGAGCCAAATCTAATGGGACCTAACAGGTAAGGGGGGCGGGGGAGGCGACACAGTGACCGCACCAAGGGTCTGACAGCTCGTGTCCCCGACTTTGGCTCTCACTGTAAGAGAAGGCGCTGTCGGTGGGTCTGAGCAGAGAAGCTAGTGGGTCATCTGGTCATGGTCTCATAAGGGCTCCCTCCACACAGGGGACTGAGACAGGACTGAGGGAGGGCGGGTCTGGGGGGTGGGCAGACTCATTGCATGGGCCGCTGCTGTCACCTGGGACCGCTGATGGCGACTGGAAGAACGCCGGAACATTGTGCCTCCCAGAGAGAACCGTCCTCTGCGTCCCCTCTGAGCTCTACTCCGCGGCCGCTGAGAAAACCGCACCCGTTAAGTCCACTGCTCTGCTCGGACCCCAGGCAGTCCACTTTCAGACATTGTTTTGGTTCCTTCCACCTAAATGAGCAGGCTGTTAAGAATTTAAGACATTTTACAGCACTTATTAATCTATTGTCAGTGTTCAAGTTTATCGACGGGAACCAGTGAGAGCCACGCTGTAAAATTTCACCGTGGCTTCCAGGCCCTTCAATCTCACCAGGTTCACAGCGGGAGTGGGAGGGTGGCCCCCAAAGCATACGCCCTTTCCCGGTGGCCTCCAGCTGGACAGGCACCTGGGACCCGCCTTATTAATTCACGCCCATCAACGAGCCAGGAAATGACAGCGGATGGTCAGAGGACTTCCCGCAAGCAAACGTGAGAACCAGCTCTGCCCTGGTTCCCCCAGTGGCTCCACGGTGACCACCCAGAGCCCACCCGGGACATGCAGCCGTGACAATAGCCAGAACAGGGACTTCAGTACCCCTCCGGAAGCCAGGAGCTCCTTGCATGAGCAACCAGCAGGCGCATTTGCAAAACTCTGATGAAGGAGTCAGACCCCATAGCCCACAGACATCCCACGAGGCACGGGAGTCCTATCAGGACCCTTTCCCGATGCAGACGGACCCTGGGCAACTCCTACCTTCAAAATCTGCAAGGCCTGGCTGGTCTCATCCCATTGGTCCAAAGATGCCCCTCAGGACAGGTCTCACACCTCACAGAGGCATGTCAGAAGCACGCTCACCATCCATGGCAAATGCACCAGGTCTGGCTCCGATCCCTACCAAAGCACCAGCCGCTCTCCCACACAGCCCCAAACCTGCTAAGCAGGTCGCCTTCTCCAGCCCACAGGCGCCCGCTCATTCCTCGGCGGTATTGGGAGTCCAGAGACAAGCTCTCTGCCCCCAAGGAGATAAGGAAGGTGTAGAAAATAGCACCATGATGAGGGTGGTACGGGAGAGTTCCAGAGACAGGTGGTCTGGCACACGGAGGTACAGTGGCTTCTGCTTGGCAGCAGAATTGGGATCAGGTAATGGTTCCCTAAGGAAGGGGCCTCATGGTTGGATTCGCAGGACAAAGGACCACACCCTACTCTGGATACTCTGCAGGCACTCCCTTCTGAATTCTGAAGGGGCACCTGCCCAGCCTCCACCCACGCCGCCTGCTAGAATAACTGAGAACCAGTGTGTCACCCCAGAGATTCCAATTTAGAGCTCTGTCCCTCCCAGGGGACGCAGACCCACAGGGAGCTGCACACTCTGCTTCACATCCTGATCATCCCAAACAGATGCCAACTGCCGGTCTGCTCTTGATGCCCTCAAGGTCAGTAAAAGAAACAATCGCATGTGTGGTGTGGGGGGTATGGCTCACGGTGGCATCAGTGTCACTATGACGACCCCTTAGCCCGGGATGCTGCAGCCACAAGCCTGCCCGTGCACCTGTTCTTGTGGCCCACCAGGGATTCGGAGCAAAGCTGCACGCCGCGCGGTCAGAGCTGGGCGGCCACTGAGCTCCTCTAAGACATCATGAGCTCTCGTCCCCCTCCCCTCCCCCTGCTCCCCAGACACTCAGCCAGATCCCATCTCTCAGGCCCTGCCCTTTGCTGTCGGAACTCACCTCTCTTCCTTTCTAGAAGTCGGTGGGGATTTAGAAAATCAACTCAATTGCTTCTTATCTATGGACTCAGAGGTAGCAGCCACTGCCCCGCAGCGCAAACTCACTCTCGGTGCAGACACAGCTCCGCTGAGACCCGGAGCTTCTGGAAACGGGGCCACCTGGTCACCCCCGAGAGCCTGCCCCTGTGGGACCTCAGCACCTCGGGAAAGCTGTGTGATGGGGGTCCGTTTCTGAGAAACCGCCGTAAAGCCACCTGTGAGGCAATGCGGTCCTCTTTTCGTAAGGGTGAAGCACATCCACCCCTCGACAGCGGGACAGCGTCACAGTACGAGGTCGACATCATCTCGTCGTGGGACGGGGAGAGGTCAACCGTGACTTCTCAGTCCTGCTGTTCCACTTCCCGCCTGCTCTTCTTTCCTGTGAGCAGCGTCTCTCCGTCCTTCGACGGGCTTCTTCCCAGGACACTGTCTCCAGGTTCACCTGCAGTGGGGCGCGGAGGTCAGGTCATTCCCATAAACCACTGCGCCAGCTCCCGCCGCACGCACACGTCAGTCTACTCATCACTGTACCGAGCGGACAGTCAGAGGTTCCCCACCGCACGCAGCGACACACATCTGCCATGACCTCACCCGGGTCCTTGTGGCTCCTCACAGCCATCTGGGCAAGTGGGAGCGCGGCATCTTAGTGCCCGTGTGTCTCCCAATGTCGCCGCCAAGCACGTGACCTATGGGGGACGCTCCCTTACCCACGCTTGCTGCAGCATGGGCCGGCCACTCCTTGTTCCATTTTGCTTGTGCCCAGCACGGTCGGTGCAGAATGGCGGCATCTCCGTACCATCGGACGGCGTGGCTCCCGGCAGCCAGCGAGGGAAATGTCTTCTCATGTGTTCCAGGCACCAGGTTTGCTCTCAGGAATTGTCTGTTAGAGTCTCTTCCCCATTTATCCACGGAGTGCCTTGCATTGTTCATGTTAATTTCTAGGAGTCGTTTATTAAAAATGATGTGCGCACAGGTATCAATCCATCTTCACTGGTCACCTTTTTTATTTATCGGTCTGTGTGGTTTCCTAACACTAGTGTCCCACACACAGTCACAGCCAGACCCTGCACGTGCAGCCTGAATGGAGTCAGTGGGGCCCCCATGAGCTGAGCCAGGCCCCCATCCCCGACACGCACACGCACAGCAGGTTCGTCAGGGAAGCAGGACGTTTGGAGGCCGGGTTTTGTCACCCGAGGCACAAAGACATAACTTCCCCACAGACAGAACTTGACTCCAGCTGCACCCAAGACGGACGCTCATCACGGAGCATTGTGTGTCGCGGCTCTCTCAGAAATTCTGATTTGCATCAGATGCCGATGCCCCGACATTGTTCCGAGGGAGGAAAACAGACCCTTTGCATAAAGAGTTTCCTCTCCTGATTGTTTCGAGACAAGGCCTGCCAAGCTGGGCCTCTGCGGGGGCCTTCAGGGGGTGTCCTCTGTGGCAGGCTGGGTGCTGTCGTGAATGCTTCATCAGCAAGCTCGTGACACGGCTGGCCTCCGGGACTGCGCCATGTGGACCAGCACGGGTCTGGCTGTCTGGGGACAGGGTCCCAGCCGGGAGCTGGGCTTTGTTGATGTTCTACTTCTACCCACTGTTAAGATGTCAGCGAAATGGTGGTTGACATGAAAAGTCGCCCCGGGACCCGTGCCACAGGCCATCTCGGGAGCGTTAGCCAGTCGTGGGCTCCCTGCGTGCCAGCAGACTTCCATTATCCGTGCCCTCGTCAGAGTCAGCCAGTGTTCCTAACGGAGGATGCCCTCGGCACCAGACACTGTGTGGGGTGTGGGGGGCTGAGCCGTCTCTACGGACACAGAGAATACCCAACACATGTGACAGTGGGCGACCAGGATGCCACGGGGGCCCTGAGGGCCCACGGGAGCTGCATGAGAGGCCCAGGGGGTGGGGCTCACCAGGAGAGGATGGGGACAGCCTGCCGTGCCCCAGGCTCAGGGGTGGGGACGAGGGAAGGAGAGTGGCAGGGGCAGGCGGAGAAGATGGAGCTGGCTGCGTGCACCAGAGCCCTGGCTGTGGACAGGCATCTGGATCTTATTCAAAATACTTCCCCGAGGTTGACATGAAATGGGGAGACCCCACGGCTAAAGAATGCATGGGAAGGGGGGCCCAAGAGGAGCCAGGAGGGGACACAGCAGTTTCTGAGGGAGACAAGGGGGTGTAGACTGCTTCCTCCACCCCGAGAGAGTGTGTGTGCCCAGAAGGTATAAGAGGACACTCAGGACCCTGAGAGAGGGCCACCCAAGGACCAGACACTTTGCCAGCTGCAGCCCCACCCTCATCTGGAGAATAAGAAATCACAAAGAGCATGTTCCCGAAGAGGCAGTAGCTTCCGTTTTAATGAAGGCTGAAGGCTGAAAGATGTTATTCCAGCCAAGGACACCGTTTCCGTAGGTGGTGTTACCTAATTATCGTAAGTGCTGTCCACTCAGGGCTCCATCACAACCCCGGGCCCTGCTAGGGTGGAAGCGACGCCTCGTCTGTGCCTTGAGCCACCATTATTCCCAGGAGGGACAGTGCATCCCGGCGTTGTCACCTCAGATAGATGGTTTTCTGTCTTACATTGTGTGTGGTGTGAATGGGCCAGACACGATTTGCTACAGAGGAAGTGCAGTTAGAGAGAACTTCATGTTTTAAAAGATGTCCACTCTGCTATTGCTTGGTCTCTGGGGCCTTCTCGGCCAACTGCCCTTTGATCTCTGAGTTTTTGCCTGAAGGAAATGGGAGCTGGCTGTGGGGCTGGCATGCTGGAGAGGGGCCCAGTTACAATGTCCCCAGGCCACTGGGGGTGACTGTTCTCTGTCCTTCCACACGAGAGGGGCGTCTTGCTGGCCCCCACGGCCACGAGTCTGCTTTTCCTCAACAGAGACGTCGGTCTCTGGCCTGTCAGTCAGGAGCATAAGGCGAGCAAGCTGGCACCTTTCGCAAAGCCGAGAGGCCAGCTTGCTTAGGATTCAAAACAGCAGATCCAGGGGCCACCAAATGGAACGGCACATCTGCGGGGACCCAGCTCTCGCCATCTAGGAGAGAGGCCGATGGAAGTGGACAGATGTTCCGGCGGAGACAGCCAGCCTCGTCCACACTTTCCAACCCTGCAGAGACACCGTGTTCGCTCATTAAACATTCATTTAGGATCATCTCCGTCGGAAACGATGTCACAGAGAGATGCACCTCAATGACAAATGGAGCTTTTGGGGCATGAGATATTCCGTGACAGCCACTAACTCTTCTCCACCTGACCCCTCTGGTAAGTGCTGGTTTGGGCAGAAATCTCTGTGTTTTCTTAAAGCTCAGCGAGGCAGATGCTGGCCCTGTGCTCACTAATGCTGGACAAGGAGCTTGGAGGCAAAAAGGGTTAGATGATGCGCAGGATTCAGTGGGGCCATTCTGGAAGGTTCCTGGAAGATAGTCTGAGCATTCGCGAATAAATGGAATAAAGTCAGGCCAGGCCTCGGCACATTATCACTGTTATCATATGTTGAGTTCGCCCTAAAACGAATTACATTTTTGAACTGCTCCCGTGTATTTGACATTCTCTGGACGTTGTTACCAGAGTCACTTCCAAAGCTTTCCATGTGCACCAGGCTTCGCTAAACGTCTTCGTATTCCAGCTGATCTTTAATTAAAAACCAGTTTTATTGTGTGTGCACTGACTATTATTCTTGGGCCGGAAGACCCCCAACTCAGCCTGCATTTAATTCTGCAACTCAGATCCTTTGCAATCTTTCTGGGAGTCTGGAGAGTTTTCAAAATAATTCAACGGTTCCTATCAAAGTTGCTCATTGAATTTTTAACGTAAAAATAAAAACAAGTGGCAAACTCCGGAACTGGTTACAGCACAGACGCACCAAGTCAGTCAGCTCACAGAGATCGCCCGGCTCGGGGACGTAGGTAGCGCGGGGACGGGGTTTCAGCAGGGGGATCATCTTCTCACCTGACCGTGCCATCTTGTCCTTTTCTTGCTGGGACACCCATCCCCCTACCTGGCAAGGAGGGTGCACAGATGATTGTCCCATGGAATCGGGTGGATGTCTGACAAATAACTTGTTTGACAGATTCTTGTACAAAAAGCTGCAGGTATAGGACGGACAGGCCACGGAGAGATAAGTGGAGACCCCAAGCCAGAGCTGTCACCGAGGAGCCCAAACACCGCCCTGATCCCTGTGTCAGACCCGCTCTGCCACCTGGACGGGAGGTGGCCTGGCCAGGTTCCTCGTGTGGTAGTTCTGGGTGCTCACAAGACTCTCCTTCTGAACCGCTGCTCCCTAGCACCCCCGACTGGTCTGCTCAGGCTGCCTGAACACGCTGCCGCTGGGTGGGGGCTCAAGCAGCGGCAGTCCACTTTGCTACAGCCTGCAGGATGGAAGTCCAAGGCCAAGGTGCTGGTAGGCTGGTGTCCCCTGAGCCCTCCTCTCTCGCTGGTTTGCAGGAGCTCCCTTCTCTCTGCGTCCTCGTGTGGCCTTCACTCTGTGCACTGACACCCCTGCTGTCTCCTTTCCTTCTTCTAAGACACCAGTTTGACTGAATCAGGAACCCACCCCAATGGCCTCATTAAAGGCCTTGTCCCCGAATACACTCACATGGGGGTTAAGGTGTCAACGTACGGGTCTGGGATGAAACAGTTTAGACCGCAGCACCCACTACACCAGCTAAGTCTGCAGGACGCAGCAGGAGGTCCTTAACACCTTAAAGACCTCAATTTTATTTCTTCAACTGAGGTAGAGTTGACGTACAACAAACCGCACACACTTAAAGCACCTGATCAGATGCGTTAGGACACGTGCATGTGCCGGAAGACCCCTAACACTGCCAAAGAGTAACCAGAGTACACACCTGCAAAAGTTTCACTGGCCCCGCCACCCCACATCCTGCACCCCGCTGCCAGGCAGCCCCCGGCCCGCCCTCTGTCACCCTATGAGCGTGTGTTTCGTAGACGTCTACGTAACTGGAACCTGGCAGAAGGTGTCATTTTCAGCCTGACTGCTCTCCCTCGGCTGCCGCTTTGAGATGCCCCGGCCGCTTGTGCGCATCACTACCTTGTTCCTCTTTGCGGCAGGTAGGGTTTTACTGCTCCGTGGCCACTCCAGCTCCCTTCTGAGCAGAGTTAGCATCACACGCAGGCTCCTGTCCCTTCACTTCCAGCCAGTCTGCAGCTTTGTTTCACTTGGGTCTCCCAGGCGGCGTGTTGCTGTCTCACGTTTTCCTCTGATCTGGTGACCTCTGCCCTTTCATTTCCGTGTTCGGGCCATCTGCTTTTAGTATGATGATCGGTGTGCCTAGAACTCAGCCGATCGGCTTGCTGTCTGTTTTCTATCTTCCCTGTTATCTGTTCCTTCCCCCTCTCTGTCTCTCTTTCTTTTGTGTGTGTGTGCATGTGTGTGCGTGCCTTACTTGAGATTTCTATTTCATCTCCTTCATTTGCTTATTGGCTATAACCTATTTTTTTTTTTATTTTATGGGCACTTTTAGGTTTATATACACATTCTTAACTTGTGACAGTGTGTCTTCCGACGCTAGTGTGCCAATTCACGTGTAGCGTGAGAACCTTAAAAAGCCGTCATTGCATTTCTCTCCCCGAGGAGCTGCTGGAGGGCTCTTGCTGCTTTGCATTTTGCCATACATATGTTATAAACCCCCAACTCTACTGTTATGATTTTTTTAGGCTTTCTTTTAAAGATGCTTACATAGGAAAACAGCACGTGTTCATTCAGGTAGTGGCCACTTCTGGAGCTCTTTACTCTCTGTGTGGATCTACGCTTCCACCTGGTATCGGTCTCCTTCTGTCCAAAGGACTCCCGCTTTGATTCTTTCAGCGTGGGTCTGCCGGCGATGAATTATTCCAGCTTTTGTCTGCCTAGAAAAGTCTTCGTTCTGTAAACACGCCTTCACTGGGTGTGCAATTCTAAGCGGACGACTCTTTTCTCCGGGGCTTCGAAGCTGCCTTTCCATCGTCTTTGTGGGCAGACTGCCTTCCACACATGTCTGCTGTCATCCCTGCTGAGTTTCTCTGTCTCACGGTGTCTGAGCGTCCTTGGCGTTTTCCTCGTCACCCCTGGTCTGAACAACTGGCTTGGGCAATCCCTCAACTTCCTTTTCTTTAATAAAAACGTGTTTCTCGTGTTTCCCATCTTGCTGAGTTTGTTGGGCTCTTTGGATCTGTGGCTTTAGAACATGGGGAAGAACTTCGACCGGCATTTCTTCAGATATTTTTTTTCTGCCTCTCCCTCTTTCTCCTCTTCCTCGGGGCCTCCAGCCACACATATGTCAGGCCACCTCAAGTGGCCCCACAACTAACTGACGTTCTTTTCTTAGTTCTTTTTTTTCTGTGTGCTAGGTAGTTCCTATTACTGTCTTCACATTCGCTAATTATTTTTCTGTCCTGTCCATGGGACGTTTAACCCACCAGCAAATTTTTTCTTTTGGACATTACAGTTTTCATCTCCAGAAATTTGATTTCAGTCTTTTGACATCTTTTATAGCTTTACTGAACTTTCTCAGGCCTACCATGGAGTTCTAGTAATTGTTTTAATGTCCTTGTGTGCTAATTCTATAATGTGTATCAGGTCTGGGTCCATTTAAATGGGTTTCTCCCTCTTCCTGGGCCATATTTCCTGCTTTTTGTGGTTAGGTTTTAAACATTCTACATTTTGCCCTTTTGGGTGATGTATATTTACTTGGAAACAGTTCAGTCTTTGACAGTCTTGTTTGTTACGTTCGTTAAGTTAGATGAGCACAGCGTTTGATCTAGGGCTAACTACCTCCCGCTACTGCCAAGAGACCCTTCTGCACGGCTTACCCGATGCCTTTTGCATAATGAGCTGGTGTCAGGAGGCACTGTTTCTGGACCAGCGTGAGTCCCAGATACTCTGCGATTCTTTAAGGGTTCCCTAAGGGTTTTGCCAGCACAGCCAGAGAGGTCTAAGTAGTAGTGAATGACACTGTCCACTGGGTGCCCCTTCCAACGTGGGCGGGGGGATGCCTTTCCAGGGCTCCCCCAGCCTTCACCCCGGGAGCTTCAGCCTCTTTGGTTTCCATGAAGCTTGGCTGTGCCCCATTAGACCTTGGTTTCGAAAGCTTTGAGCAAACACTCGAGTCAGACAAGAGCACAGAGGTATTCATGGGAGATGAAGGGTTTTCCATTTTCCCCAGTCACGTGATTCAGAGAGCAAACACGCTGAATAAGATGCAAATTTGGGGGGAAAGACACACACACGTTATCCATCCTGGAGACATCCAGGGCTCCCCGTGGGTCCTTCCTGGGCCCTAGAGGTCAGCAACTTACCACTTCCACAAACAAATCAGTCCCTGGGACCCAAAGCGGAGTGGGGAGCAGGCTTAGAGGGACCTAGAAGGTAATGCACGAGTACACGGTGTCTGAGCAGTGCCCAGAGCCCCGATCCATTTAAAATTCCCTGGATCCCTGTGTGCTCGGAAGCGTCTTTATATTGAAATAACCTTTAGCTGCACACCGCCTTCTCTCTCCAGACGCTGGAGACGATTTCATTTTGTAGTGGAAACATGCAGGCCCTCGTCATTTTGACCAGAGAACATTCACTTCTTTAAGCCTTATTATAGGGACAATTTGCTAGTTGCCATCCTGAAGGGCACATGTGTCTCTTCCTTCCTGAGCAAAAATGTGTCAAGCACCACTGGTGTGCCGGGACTAACATGAAACACGGTCTCTGTTTTCCACGTACCCTCTGCTGCCCAGCGGGGCCTCTTTGCATTAGGAAGGGCGGAGGGGACACCTCGGGCTCAGGCTGGAGGAATACGTAGGGCCATCTGTTAATTCCACGAACACCTACTGACTGTGAGCCTCGTGGCAGCTCTGGCCTCTGTCTCTGACAGGTGGCTGCCACTCGTGCCTAGACCCCCTTTTCCACAAGTCTAGTGTGTTCCAGCCTCCCCCAACTAGTGGACCCTTTGTTGTGGTCCTCGGGCTTGCTGACCAGGCAGGTGATGGAGTTAATTCAGCAAGGGCTCCTCACTGAAACGGGTGCACAGATGCAGCACTGACAGTGCCCATCACAGGGAGACGGCAGCCCCAGAACAGAAAGGGCGGAACCCAGCCCTCCTCAGCTCGGTGTGAAATCTCCCACTTGCCCCCAGGCATGGTCTCTCTCCCATTGGCATTGGGATGGATGCTCTTAATCGGGTTGGGCCACGAATGGAGGGGGTGGGAGATGCTAGGACATGCGGGTCGCAAGCAGCAAGTTCCCGAGTGAGAAGGAGCCCCGCACTCACCACAAATCGGGAATTCAGCCTCTGTGCTGGTTTCTGTTTTCGGAAAGGATGACGGCTAATTCAACTGAGGGATTTCCACTGACTTAACTGCTCTCTTGATTGGGTAATGAATCAGCTGCCTACTACATCCTCAGGTGAGAGGGAGAAACGCAGGCCCTTGAGTCCACACAGAGCTTATAACCGAGTGCGGTGAGTTAACAAACCCAAAACAAACTGCACCATCATCCATTCATCCATAAAATATCCGCTAGACGTTTTAAGCATTCCACAGTACGCTACGGGACTCCTGAGGAGCACATCCGATCAAAGTGCCTGAATAAACATCTGTGACGTGAATAAAGGAGGGAGTGGCTACATCTGGGATCCGAAGCATGTCCCTTTAGAGAGAGTATTTGCTGTGGGTAGAAGGGTTTTCAAGAGAAAAGGCGTCGAGTTGGAAAGCAGATGGGGTTTGAGGAAGAGGAAGTCACAGTTTAGCTGGAGCCAGGTGTGGGTGGGAAGGTGTGGAAATAAGTTCGGGTGGAAGGCGGGACATCTCCCAGCAAAGTGACGACAGTGACCAGCCTGGGTGGCACCGTGACAGGTGCCTGCATTTGCCAAACATGCCGGCGGACACCGGAGCAATCAGCCCATGGACCAGTCAGGTTCTCCAATAAAAAGAGCCAACTGGACACTCCTCAGGGCAGAGGCGTCCTACCAGGAGCTGACCGTGTCATCACAGGGGCTGAGCAGTCTCATCATTGGCCGTCTGTGAGCTGGAGGCCCAGGAGGGCTAGTGCTGTAGCTCCTGTCCAAGTCCAAAGGCCTGAGAACCCCACGTGACGAGCGGCAGGAAATCAATGTCCAAGCTCTAGCATCGGGCAGCAGGAAGGAATCCATTCTGCCTCTGCCTTCCTGTTCTGTCCCTGCCCTCAGCCGGTTGGACAAGCCCTGCCCACACGGGGAGGGCAGACTGCCCTACTGGTCCACCTCCTGCAGCACTGATCTGCTCAACACCCCACAGACACACCCAGAAATGAGGGTCCGCCCCGTACCGGGATAGCCTGCGACCAGTCGAGTTGGTTCATAAAATTAGCCATCACAGCCCACTTAGAGAAAAATCACCTGATTTCACAAGGCAGGTTTTCTCTCTGGAATGGAACATTTCATCTAAGAAGAGGACCTGGTGTCCCATTGAATGGAGCCCACACACCATGCCTGGACCCTGCAGGGTGGAGACCACGGTTCATTCCATCTGACATGAGGAGGCTAGGCATGAAGAGCTGTAAGACCCTAGACTGGAGGACCCGCCCTAACCATTCCACTCGCTCTTTAATTCAGAAGGATGCTCTTGGCCCTTACTCACCTCAAACCCAATTCTGCAAATGGTAGATCCTCTCCAACGACACGGTGTGGCCACAGTGGCAAGAAAAACCACTTTGACCAAAGTAACCTGGTCGAGCCCACGGTGCTGGGGGCAGGAGACAGACAGCATGCCACCACGGCGACGAAGCGGCCAGCAACCCTCCCAGTGTCCAGGCAGTCACAAGAGCCTTCACGAGCCCTCCTGTTCCCGTCACGAAGCCATTTTCATCTCCTTCCAGCAACTTGCTCCGTTCCCTCTCCAGTCACCTTCACGGGTCATGCTTTTACCACTCTAGACTGAGCTTTCCAAGGCTACCCCAGTGTGGCTGAGGACAGCGTGGTTCTGGTCTTTGTCCTCCCCGAGGCCCCCGCAACCCTCCCAGGGAAATGTTGGAGAGAGAGGCCCTCCTGTCACTGCTGATCATGGGGAGGTGAGGCCATTCTCGGGCAGCTGGCGCAATCGGAGGCAGCAATACCAACGATGTCAGGTTGTCACTGCTATGCCAGTTAAATGACATTGGATGGTGACCCCAGGCAGTGGTCCTCCAAGCTGGGACAGAGAATGCCCCTCGGATGCCATCGATTGCCCAGGTATTGGGAGGAACAGCATTGTATTGGGGCCTGCAGACACATCCAGCTGGAAAACTGAATCCTGGCTGATGGCAGACATGGACTGAAGTGATCGCCTGTGGCTCTGAGGCCCCCGGGCCAGTGGGGCCCAGAGGGCTCAGCAGGAGCAACACCCTTAGCAGAGGGGCAGGACGGAGGACCTCACCTGCCCCTGCACCCGTGTGGCAAACACACCGCTTTTCCACTTTGGGTACATGCCTACTTGGGCGTCACTGCAGAGGGGCTGGCCAAAATGTGGTGCCCTCAGGGCCACTGTCCAACCTTGACTTCTGACCCTCTTGTTCTGGGGCTTTCCACTCAAATTGCCCTTTAACCCTGAGCAGGCCCCCACAAATGGGTCCCAGCCCACTCTCACTCGATCCCAGCTTGCATTCTGCATCCGTCACCCTTGCAGGTGACCCTGACTTCCATGGCCCTCCTCCCCTGACACCGGAAACAGTGTCCTACTGTGGACGGTTAGCTCAGCCACGGATCTTCTTCTCAACTGTGCCCAAGGGACACACGTGAGCTGGCAGTGAAAATGTAAGACCAGCGGACTGGGTCCCTTTAAATTCACAGGAGGACAGGTCAGTGGACATCCCAGGTTGGTTCTCAGGCACAGTCCCCTGCTCACCAAGCCTCTGACATGCCATGCCATGCCATCCCCATGTCTGCAGCCACACCCGCACGGCTGTTCCCCTCACCTCGCCAAAGCCCTCTGGTAGGGACTCCCACATCTCCCTCGGCCAGATTCAGGGCCCTGGGACCCAGTGTCTCCTCCTTCCTCTTCTTACAAGTGATACGGGTCCCTCTGCCTTTTAAGGACATCACCTTAGAGCATTCCCTGGGCTGAGCCATTCCTCTCTGTGTCATCATTTATCCGGGAGCATGAAACTTGCTCCAGGACGTTGCTTCTGGAAAACAGAGTGTGACCGCCCCCCTCCAGCCCTGCTCCCTTCACCTGCTTCCCCGCTCAGTGCTCCTCTGGCAGCTTGTCAGGCTTGACCTGTCCGAGTGGCCCCCTGCTGCCATGCCTTTCATCACAGTGCCCCGTTTTCAGCTTCCCCCAGTCCTACCCGGTGTGCGGTTGTCCACTTGACAATGAGCTTTTTGTTTATTGCCTGGCTCTCCAGCTCGGCAGTGAGCGTAATAAAGAGAGACCCACCCCAGTTTGCTTGTGGCCGCCTGCACCCCCAGCCCTCGGAATCTTCCTGAATTCCTTCAAATGCCCCACAGACACCCTACTCAATGTTCAAAGAGTCACACCCCCCCCAAGAAGGGTTCTTAGACTCCCACAGCTACACATCTTGGCTCTTCTGCACTCTCCTCACCACATGCTCATCTGGCATGTCCCTCGGATCCCCAACAGTGTATCATGAACTGGATGAGTGGTAGCCATCTCCCCTGGGGCCAGGGCTCCTGCCGGCGGGTCCAGGGCACGCCTCCCCCTGCACCTCGGCATTCCTCAGCTCTATTAATTACTCAAAGGTCTACTGAGAAACTTATTCCCCACCCCTTTTTTCATCTTTAGTAGAATGCAACAGAATAAAGGACATTTCCAATCAGAGCCCCCCGTAGTCTCCCAGATAAACACTCCATCCTATGCACTCCAATTTAATGTTGGGTTTTGGCAGCTCTGAAACCCGCTCTCTCCCTCCTCTTGCATCATGCACGTTATTCAACATTCACAGAGGTCCCAGGGCCAACAGCGTGGGCAGAGAGTTGCAGCCTTGGGCATAACTTATTGAGTGTCAGAGCAGAACCTTCCCTGACCTGTTTATTTGATCAACAAGCCGGCCAGGCCCTGAGCTGGGCACAGGCAAACTAAACATGGTCCTTGACCCTGAAGGGCCCAGTCTGGCAAAGCCCCCATGTGAGCAGCTGGAGCTGAGGCAGGTTTGCTCCCATTTGGGACAGCCCTGCCCATGGCCAGGTGCAGCAAGGCCTGTACCTGTGGACATGTGGTAGGCAGACAGTGTGATGGCAGCACCAGGGACATCTTGCCTTCTGCCCTCTGGGAGCTTCATTAGATTAAATGTTAGAAATCTGCCCTTTCTGGCCGACTGAGCAGGCTAGTCCTGTTCACAGGGCCACCTATGGGGGCTGATGTGGCCATGGAGACCAACAGAAAGACTGACCGCTCGGATGATCTAGGTCCAGACCTCATCTCCCTCAGGCTCATCTTGGGAGAAGCACTTCATCACCATGGCAACCCAGTTTGGACCCACTCAAAGTAAAGTGGGGGATGATGTCACAACAGGATAGGTCAGGGTTCGAGGGGTTAAGCCTTCATATTACCAGGGCGATTAAAACTTTCCAATCGGATTTAATCAAACCACATATCAACAGATTTCCAATTTTTTTCAACACTCTACAAAGCCATAGTCAGATGCTTGGGCAAAAAAATAACATTAAAACTACTTTGGAAAAGAATATGTATGCCTATATACATATGTGTCTCTACCTGCATACTTTATTCTGGAATATGCCCCCAGGCACTTGCAAATATTTATTTTCAACATCAGTGAAAACCAGAATGGCAGAAGCCCATTAATCAATCCCCTTTGATCATTCACAGGGTCCACGTCTGTGACCACCCCGCTGACCCATGGCCCGCTGTCGCTCATTGTCAACACGCACGAGGGAAGATGTGCATTGTTAGCGTGACCTTGAACGCAAGCTCACCGGGGACAGGGAGAGCGGATGGCGGCCACGGCAGAGGACAAATCTAGTTGCTGTGGAGTCGGCTGGCACATCTGTTCCAGCGGAGCGGCTTTTGTCTCAGCTCAGAGCCCTTCCTTCTTCCCGTCTGAAAACAGCTACCAGGAGGCAGAATGATGCAAAGTGACATCTGGGTCCCTGACGGCATGTGCCCAGTAATTCCCTTCCTTCCATCCTGTAATTAAGCCAATTAGATTCCACCATCTTCGATGAGGGGACTTCCAGGAGTCCTTCCTCATCGGCAACCACAGTTTACTCACCGGAAATTATCCATCCCCTCCAAGCCCCGCCTCCTTGCCTCTACTGTCCTCAGTACAAGAATGAAACTGAGCCACCGGGTGAGATGCCCTCCAAATATCGACCCATTGGGTAAAGAAGACAGACAGTGTGTCCTCTCTGGTCCCAGCGCCAGACGGAAGGGCCCCTGCCCCAAGGACGATCGACACTTCCTCCAGGTCCAGTGGATCAGGGAACGCTGTTTCCTGGCTGCTGTTTATTCACGGGAATAGTGGCCAATTGAACATAGTGCTTCAGACTTGCAGCTGAGCTTTCAGTTCTACACCCCCAAATATTGGGGAATTAGAGGGCTCAGATTACCCGTTTCCTTGGCATGTGCACACTCTGTCTTAGCCACTTCGGCCGGCTGTAACAAAAAGGCCATGGGCTGGGTGACCTGAACAGCAAACATTTCTCCTTCACACTTCTAGAGGATGTGGGTTCGAGATCGAGGCGCTGGCAGATTCACTGTCTGGTGAGGACCCTGGTCCTGGGTCACAGATGGCTTTCTCCTCGCTGTGCCTTCCCTGGCAGAAGGGGGAGGGGTTTTTTCTAGAAGGACACTAATCCCATTTATGAGGGGTCCACCCTCATGACCTCGTGACCTCATCAAACTCCATCCCATTGGGGGTTACATGGATTTGGGGGAAGCACAAAATTTAACCTGTAACACACTCTAAAAAACAAATAGACAAGTAAGATTCTTCTCAGTACATTGTCTTAATTAAAAAAAAGAAATTTTATGAAGTGCCTGTATTTCATTGAAAGGCTCAGGCAAGTTTGGGAAGCTTTACACCTGGTTTGGGAAGTCTCCAATTACATAGAAAACCTGCTTTAACATCTTAAATTCCACCTCCCCAAACGGCCATTTCCTGAAATTCTAAAAAGAGTTCTTCAAGGAAATGATCCACAACTTTCTACTAGGGCACATCTGTATCCTTTCCAGTACAAGAGCCTGTCTTCGCAAATCACACCCCCAAGACCCATCCATCCACCGTGAAGTGCTCTTACCGAGACGGGTGTCCCCGTACCCTTCAGTCTGAGAGCCCTGCTCACGGACACAGAGACAGGCGAGCACACACACTACACTGCTCTTTAAAATGTCTGATCCCTTCATTAAAGGTCCCATGTCTTGATCAAGCTTGACTGTCGAGGACAGGATAGCCCGGTGGGTGACGTCACTTGGCATCAGACTTTTCTGGGCCCAGCCTCTGGTTTTGTCCCTCACAAACGTGATGGAGGAAGAAAAATAAGAGTGGGAGAGAAACCCAGAATCCATTTCATCAGGTAACGTCTGCTGGGAGGGTCCCATGAACATGAGTCCGGAGTAGATTTAAGGATCTCGTGGGCTTGTTCGCTTGTAGGAGTGGCATTTCAGTGGGTAGTGACGTTTGCTGAAAGCATAAACTCAAATAACTCTAGTTCACTCCCTTCAAACTTGGGGATGCACCCTGAGGTCTGCTTGGCTACCTGGACTCACCCAGAGAACCCATGCCCTCGAGGAAACTGTGCATCGTGCAGCCTCTCCAGAGGTGCGTGTTTAGCTTAACAAAGTATTTCCACGAATCTCTGAGACCTGCTCTCCTCCAAGAACAAGCAGCATTGAATTCGCTCATCTGTGCATCTATTCATTTAACAAGTGACCATGTGGATGGAGCACCTCCTCTGTGCCAGGTCCTGCTCTGGGCCCCTGGGGTGGAGCTCTGCACAGAGGATTAAAGAGGCTCAGCAAACGACCCCTCTGTCCTCAGACCAGGTTGGAATCACAAAGACACGGGAACAGGATGAACCAGTGAGAACATCAGCACCTGGCAGATAGGGCTGGCTCAGGGAGCACGCCATCAAGGGCTTCAGAACACTGAACCCAGAGTGGGCAGAATCGTGCCTCCAGTTTTAGGTACGGATGGAACAGGCACCCCGGCCCGCTGCAGGGCAGCGGTCTTGCCGCTGAGCCTGGGTAGCAGGCAGACCCCGAAGGGGGAGATTTGCCTGGCCAGTTCTCCCCTCAAATGCACCAACCAGAGAAGCTGCCCTGTAAGTCAGTGAGGGAGAGAGGCAGACCCAGCTGCCATCTCACCAGGCTTGGCTTCCCTTCCCAGGGAAACAGGAAGGCAGAGAAAGGAGAGGGCCTCACCCCATCCACACAATGAGCAGACAGTGCTCCAGAATGGACTCGGTTTGTAGGGAAGCAGATTTCAATGGCCGAGGGCACAGACCGTGAACAGACAAGCAAGCTCACGAACTCGGATATTTCAAAAGGGATGATTGCAATGAGAAGACATGACCAGACGAAGTGAGGTACGGTGGGGGTGGGGGAGGCCTAGGGAGGGGAGCAGATACCCATGGAGCCTTTGTTAGAACAGGGCGGCTGGTCATCAGGCACCTGCTAACTCGGCACATGGGCTGCCTCGTTATTGCTGAGACCAGGGCTGGATTCAGCTTGTGGTGCTCGCCGGGCCTCGAGCAGGCAGAGGGGCAGTGGGGTGAAGTTGGAGATGGCACCCAGGAGCCCCCGAGGTCCCCTCTCTTCCAGACCTTGGACTTGGTCATTTCTTTCCAATATGCAGTTTGTCACACTGAAACCAGCATTTTAAAAGATGCTTGTGAAAGAGGTAATAGTCTACCAACCGTGGGAGAAAGACATTAATACTCTTGGCTTTTGAAATGCGTCCCCATGAAGCTAAAAATGGAGTGGCCCCCACCCCACCCACACACCCTACAATTCAGCACGAGCCACGGAGCCCACTGTCCTTCCCACACAGCCGGAGTGACAAGAACATCATGGATCAGAGAGGGCAGGGACCCTGTCACCAGGTACCAAGGTGGCTGGGGGCTGGCCCCCATGGCAGCCACAGGGAGAGAGCTCCACCCAGTCAGAGGCCCCTCCTGCCTGGAGGAGGCTCGAAGAGGCTCAAGTCATGACCAGTGGGATGGGAACAGCGTGTGACAAATTATCCCACTGATGCGAGAGCTATTTCCCCCACAGTTCCCATCGAGACGTCTTTTCCTCCAGAACCCCCGAGCCTCCAGGCATGAGTCGTCTTCAATCACGAGCCTGCCAGTGGCTTCTCGCTTCCGAACACTGCTCCATCTGTGGCCGCACTTGGAGAAGTTCGGACAGGTCCTTCCCTTACTGTGTGACCCCCCAAGGCCATGTAGCCCAGAGCAGGGGCTTTCAGGTTGCTCTCCCCACAGCAGGAGCAGCCAAAAGCCCTGCCAGCTACACTGGGATCAGCTCTGCCTTCCCCCAGCCCGGCGGTCCTCTGAGTCGGCGTGCCTGCAGACCCATGGAAAATTCTCTCTTCCTCTTGTCCTATTTCCATGTGTTTCCTGGGTGTACCAGTTTCCTGCAGCTGCTGTAACAAATTACCACAAATCTGCTGGCTTAAAACAATGCGCATGTATTCTCTTGCAGCTCTGGAGGCTGGAGGCTCAGACCGAGACGTGTGGGGTGGAAATCAAGCTCTCTCTGGAGGTTGGGGGGAAGAAGGCTTTCCTCACCCTTCCCGGCTTCTGGGGGTCGCCTGGCTCATGGCCCTTTCCTCACCTCCCTCCACCCTCTGCCTCCATTGCATCTCTATCTGCTTCCCTCTGCAAGGGCTCTTGTGGTTACATGGTAACCCGGGGCAACCTCCCATCTGAATTTAACCTCACCTGACAGTCCCTTTGTGATGCCAGACAACATGGCAGGTCATAGAAGGGGACAGGAGTGTCTCCCACCTCACCCCCACCGCCCCCCACAGCCTGCAGACGGCACCAAGGAACCTTCTGGGGCTCCCTGGGGCTTTGTGGGAAGGATTATGGAGGCTCAAGGAAGGCCCAGGAGTTGTGGGGATGTTGCCACTGGAGAAGGCAGGACATGGAGACCTGGACCCCGCTTCTGAATTGTTCTCCGTGGGGGAGGCTCTTGCAACAGGAGTGAAAGCTCCACCCCAGGAAACCACCTCCAGCCTCTAAGGGGCCGAGGTCCACGGAGCCTTCAGAACCCTTCAAAGCTGAGGCGTTTCAGCACCAGGGACAGCTCCCACCACCCTCCGGAAACAGCCTCTGGTTTCCCTTAGATACCTGCCCCCCAGGGCAGACAGGTTAGAGTCCAGAAACTTGCAAAGGGACAAGAGTGACCTCCGCCCCCCACAGCCCCAGCACCCACATGCAGAGCCCCCCTCCAAGCTCTTCAGGGGAGCGTGTAGCCCACACGTGATCAGGAGGAGTTTGGAAACATTCACAAAAACAGAGTTGTAAAAGGACCGGATTGATTTCAATAAGTTGCAGTGAGTAGAAAGCAATAAAATCTGCCAAGACAACCTTAAGCAACAGGACAGGAGGACTCAGCTAGCCGGAGGAAGGAGATCTAAGGAAAAACCCCACTAGGATGAGGCAGCTCAAGGAACCCGGGCTCAGGTTCCCAGCAAACACCCCTGGTCTTCGCCTACTCCCACTCCCTCCCACCCCTCAAATTTTCTTGGGGGGAGGGACCCTGCTGCCTCCTTCTCAGCCTGTGTGGTGGGCAGGGGGCTGTCCTCTCCCCGCGCCCGCACTCCAGGGGTGGACACATGACCCAGGCCTCCATAAGCAGAGCAAGTATCAGGGCTTCTGTAGAAGGGACCCCTCTGGGGAGAAAGTGGTCATCCTTCCACTGCGGCGCTGAGCTGCAGGGGCCGTATGCCCACTCCCCACCCCTGCCCACATGTCATGTGCTGAGTGCAAACAGTAGGCACCTGGGGCATATTTCTGGGTCGGAGTGTTTTTTTTTGGGGGGGGGAGTGGTGGCTGCTGAATGAGTCCAGAGTCCTGGAACCTCCTGTCCGTAAGATAGCCTTTTGAAGGGAGCAGAGCACCTCCCAACAAGGAGAATGAATGACCCAGTGCAAGGACTACCCCAAGTCAGGCCCAGGCTCCGTGCCAGGCGAGGGTGCTGGGCGTGTGGGGCACCAGGAGGCCGCAAAGCTTCATGAAAGCTTGCCCGCCCAGCACCCGTGTGCCCTGAACGTCTTACCAAAGCTATTTTTGCTGCACTTCCGCCTCCACTGTTTACAGAGTCAGTCAGCCTTGCAGCCTTAGAACAAAGTGTTTCTCAGAGTTGGGTACCCACTGGGAGGCGCACGACTCCCCATTGCGTTACTCGATCCCGGTTCCTGTCATCCTCGCCACCCCGTGGCCCGTGGCCGAGCCAGGGAGCCCAGGTGGGCCAGCTGCTGCCTTCTCTGCACAGAGATCCCACTGTGGCCCAACCAGAGCCCACACTTTGTCACGCAAGCCACACACAGGAGCCCAGTGGCCCAGATCGAGAGGTCAAGGGGACCCGCATGCACGTGGGGAAAGCATGCTTCTCTGCAGATGGGCGCCAGGCTCAGAGCACCAGAGGCAGGTGACCTTCCAAGCTCCCAGGCCACAGCTCTGTTACATTCTTAGCCAGCTCGCACTTCTCAGCCACGGATTTCGGCATTATTTTCTCCTGGAACTCTAATTCATGGCTCCTGGAGGCCACTGGCATGTGGATTGGCTGGTTCTCTGGAAATTCGGTGACATGGCGTCGTTCCTGGCGGCTGTAGGCCAGCGCCTACGGCAGCCTTTGGCTGTGAATCCAAACCATCCCCTTCAAATGCCTCTTACACCCTGTACCTGCAGCTCAGCCTAAAGCTTCACTCTCATCTCCAGGGGCATCGTCAAGGACAGTGCGGTTCTCAAGCAAGACCACGCCCTGCGAGTTCACACAAACATGAGGGGAAAACACACATTTGGGGAAGGTATTAAAGGGAAACAAGTCCAAATCTAAAATAATAAGTGAGGAAAATTCTGCACAGACGTGAACACAGGTCCTGCTCCAGCTCACCTGGGGGACAAAGGATGGAGGCAGATGGAAGGTGGTTGTCACTAACAAAGGTGACGCCAATACAGGTGTGTCACAGCAGAAGAGATCTGAGGTGGGGGGGTGCAAAAGCGCATCTCTGAGTCAGTTCAAGCTGCCCAGGGCACTCACAGAATGGACAGGACCACAGGTGACGTCCCTGCCACAGCCCAGGTCCCACCTGTGTCCCTGAGGCTACTCATCCCAATTCTCTGTGCTGACAGGCCGGGGAGCTGTAGGGAGATAAAATGCGCTGATCTGCCACCTTTGATTCTGCTGCTTTGGGCCAAAAAGATGAAGAGGCTTAACAGTGCCAGCAAATATGTAGAGAAAAAAGAGTGAATTCTCCCTTTCAAAGTCAGCAAGAAACAGGCCGCCTGTGGGCCCCACGGCTTCACGCTCTGTGCACACCCCACTCGGAAGGACATCACCTCCACGCGGGGTTAATTTCCCAAGCTCCACGCTCAGCGCATCTGGCTCCAGCCTCCCCTGCTCGGCTGACTATTGTTTGTTTCTCTCCCAAAAGAGCTCTGCCGCCCCCCGCTTCCCAATCAGATAGATACTCGCCTGTCTCCAGCGGCAAGGTAGCTGGGCACGCTGGTGTCTCACAGGAGGTCCAAGCCAGACACACGTGCCCCTGAGTTCACGCCCAACTCCCCCCCCACCCGCAGCTGCAAGTGTGCAGGTTAAGGGGCAAGGATCCAGAAGTGGCCAGCTACAAGCATCTCCTGCTTGGTGCGCTAACAATGCCCATAACCCTGAACTGCATGCAGTGACCTGAGATGGGACTCCACACTGCTGAGGTCCACCAGAAGCTCTCAGCAGGTGGTACCTCTGTCCTCAGCACCCAGACAGGGAACTGCAAATCTAAGCGCTCACGCTGAGCAGAGTCCCATTGAAACCCAATTACACATGACGACCGGAGCTCAGCATAACATGAGCTAAGGGAAAACTTCAGACAATTTAAAAGTTTTATTTTTAACGGTGTTTTCAGTCCACTGCCCCTAATGCAATTAGACCCACAAAGACAGAATGCCCATTGTACCCAGGCTGAGTGGGCTGGCCTCGTCCTGAGGAGCCTGTGACATCAGTGGGGAGGCTGGTATGCTCGGACCAGCCATGCTGCTTGCCACTGTGGTCAGCAAGAAATGCCATTAGCTGTCTCTAGCTTCTCCCATCTCCCTCGCTGCCTTGGCCTGGTTGGAGGGGCTGGGCACCCCTGAAGGTGGGCGGAAGGAGAGAAAGACAGCGGAGTAGCCTCCACATCCTGTAACTGATAACACACGCCTGGTCATTTGTTTCCCGAGTTACACTGAATCGAAACTAGACCCAAGCCATGGCAATCCCAGCCCTCTGGGGATGTGGTGAGCTCTGGGCTGGGGGTGGGGCAGATCTATGAAGGGGCCTGCCTGCACTAGTTTTCTGTGTGGTGCAGCAAACTAGCCCAAACTTAGGGGCCTCTATCAACGCTCATTATGACCCTGTGGTTTGTATGGGCCTGGAGTTTGGCCCAGGGTGGCCGGGGTCTGTGCTCAGGGTTTCGGGGGGTGAAAATTCCAGTGTCACCAGTCCGTGTGCCCACTGGCAGGCTGGGCGGGGAAGGACCCACTTTCTGCCCAATCCACCCCCACCCCGGTGAGCAGGAAGTGTTCCCAGGAGGCCGTGGAGCTCAGCCATCTGCTTCTTCAAAGGCAGGCAGAGAAAGAGCCTCCACCTTCTGGGGCTGCAGACTTCAAGGAAGGAAGGCCCAGGCCCTTGTGTAGGGCTCCCCGGATTGGGTCACCCCCACCCAGAATAATCTCCTTGATTAACTCAAAGTCAGCTAGCTGGTTGGGGCCCTCATGAAGTCTTCTTCCTTTTGTCGTATAACGTAACCTGGATGTGACATCTGGCACGTTCACAGGTCCCCCCACCCTCCAGAGAACGAGGGTGATCCATGTGGTTCCTGCAGGGGCATCTCTGGATCGAGCCTCTCCCAGTGCCCGGCCCGCACTCAGGCCCCCGACACATGGCGGTGACACTGCTCCGCCGCCTCCTAACCGTGGCCGTCGCTGCCGCACCCGGGAAACCGAGGCTGGGCTGGAGACTTTCACCCACACGGCAGTGCTGTCCTGGACGGAAACCTGCCCTGATGAGCCTTTTGAACCAGCACGGGCCTCACTTTCTGCCCTCCTGGGGTGGCGGGGAGGGCTCTGTGAAGCACTAGGCTCCTCCCCAACAGCTGGCCTCCTCTGGGTCTCCAGTGCGGCTCCGAATGGGTTCGGCTCAGAGCACAGAAGTTTGTTCTTTCATGGAAGGTGGTGGGACAGGGGCGTTCCTCTCCCCAGACTTGCTCTGAGCCAAGCAGGAGACTTCCATGGTGTCCAGTGATTTCAGGGAAGGTCTATCTGGGGCTCCTGGGAGGGGTGTCCTTCCTAGGTGGGGGAGAGGAGGAGGGAGAAAGTCCCTTTGCCCCTCGTTCCTGCTGTGCATGAGTTTGCAGTGCCTGGACCTGGGCCTTGAGACCAGAAGACAAAGTCCAAATGCTGACAGAGACCACTGCCCAGCGTTGCCCAGAGCCCTGACTGCGCCAAACAACACTGGCCTGGCACTGAGTCCTACCAGACTCCCCGGTGGCCGGGACCTGTGTGCGTGCGGCCCAGCCCCCACCAGCTGGTCTGCAGCTGCAGCATTCTCAACAGAGAGAGCAAGAGGGAAGCAGAGTGGAAGGCGGAGAACGAGGGGAGGGCGCGGGAGAGGCAACGATTGGCTGAAGGACACCCCATTCCCCACCAGGGTCTGGGGCCTGCAGCTTCCCTCCCACCATGTCTGCAGCTCAGCTTGTGGGTGTGGGGGCCGGAGGGAGCTGGAGGGTCAAGGCCACCGCAGGTCAATCCCTGTGCTCTGGTCAGCTGTCCTACATTAGGATAACATCTTCAGAGTTTCAAAGAAAACATTTCTTCAGGAATATTTTGAGCAAAGCCTTCAAGAATATGGAGGACACCAGGGGGCTGGTGGAAGTGCACACACTTGCCCCTTACGGTCCGGAGGCGCCCACGTCAGAATCAATGGCGGAAAACGAAGGAACGTGACCCGAACCAGACGTTTCACGTCAGCTCCGGAAGCTTTCAGCTAACCAGCACTCACCTCTGCTCCCCGGGAAGCCGCCGCCCCAGCCCAGGTCCGGACAGCAGACTCGCTTCTGCTCCCTGCCTGTCCTTACGTCGCCTCTTGGGCACCGTTCTGGACAGAGAATCGGCTCTTTCTTGCCTGTCCTGACCCCTGTGTGAGTCACAATCACAACCCTTCCAGGACAGAGGGGGAGATGGGAACCAGAACCCGCCCAGATGGTCACCGGTACCATCTAACGTCCCAGAATACGGGTCCAGAAGGTATAAAGAGCCTGAACGTTGGCTCGGGAACAGGGCCGTAAACCAGCCTCCTTTCCCGACCCAAGAGGACACAGAATTTGGGACTAAACATGAACTGGGCCTGATCAAACTCAAAGCATTAGCATCTGGCTAGAGTCCTTCTGCAAGTGTAATTTCCTGTGTCCCGGCCCGAGCTCACATCTTATTAGCGAGCACATGATGACGCGCGTGTGTATAATGTGTATATTCCTTTCCACGCCACATTACTGCGCTCTGTCCCAGGAGCTGCCATCAAGAAGCTTCCTCTGTGAAAAACTATAGAATAGAGGGTTCAAGTTCCAGCTCCGGACGATGAGAGAGGAGGTAACTTAAGGCGGGCCATGATCAATTGCCAGGCGGGTGGTTCTGACAGCAGTGGCAGGAGGTCAGAGTGGAGAATGATTCCTTCGGTCCTGGGCAATTGGGAACAGCTGCGCTGTCCTACAGTTAGAAGCGTGGGGACCGGACAGGGACGGCCGGCGAGTGAGTTCAGTATCTGACTGTCAGAGTGAGATATGGAGACTGAGGCTGGAAAGGCAGATGAGAACCAGGGGACAGGCGTCTTGGTCCAGAGCAGACGGTTCGGAGGAGTCCCCGCCCTCAATGGCAGATGACATCACGGAGAAAACCGAGGAAGGGAAGTGGGAGGGGACAGTGACACTGACTTCCGTGGACCCGACCCACAGTTTTGCATAATGAGTCTCTCATCCTTGAACGAGGGCCTGGCTGCACTTGACCCAACGCAGGACCGGGAAAAGGGGGCCTGCCCGGGCCTCTTTAAGAACCCTCCTCCCAAAATGAAGACGAAGAAGCCCTACGACTTCTGCTTCTGGCCGGAGCAGGCAGCGCTGAGCTTTGTCTTCTGCTGGAAACATCTCTCAACCTGAATAAAACATCTGAGGCAAATGTCTCCAGGCATCGAGAACCAGCGAAGGGGTGAACTCTGAGAGAGGAAGACACAGGAGGTGAGCCCGGCACTTCCCTCCGCTCTCTTCCTGGGGCCCCACTGGGCTAAGGGGTGGAGCTGGAAGTTTGGGGCTGCGGAAGGGGCTGGCTTTGTGGGGTGGGTTACTGGAGAGGATGAGCGAGGTGGGCACAGGAGGGGGTTCCCCGGGGCGGGGGGAGGGACTGGCCGACAATGGCTTGGCCGCTCCACACAGGGACAGCCCCTCCAGTCCCAGCAGAGTGTGGCTTCCGGTGAGCGAGACAGGAAGAGCAAGACTGGAATTCTCGCAGTGTTCGGAAGCGTTCTCATCAAGCCCCCGGGCTCTCAGAGCGGGACACATCAGGAGTGGATTAAAATCGGCACAGCGCTGGGGAAGGGCAGCATCGGGGACTGGGCCATGACTCCAAGACTGCCTGTCTGCTGCGGTAATGCAGACTGGGCGCTGTCAGCGGAGGGACAGACGGACAGGTCGATGGCCAGAGCGGGGAGCCCAGACGCAGACCTCACACACAGAGTCGGCCAATCCTGGACACGGTAGCAGAGGCAACACAATGGGGCACAGACGGCGATGCTGGAGCCGGTGGGTGTGCACGTGCCAGAAACATACTCCACACAGGCTTCACACCCTTCACAGAAACCAACTCAACATGGGTCATGGACCTACACGCAAAATGCAAAACAGAATTTCAGACTTGAATGACAAGCCCTGAAGGGTGTGGCTCAGGGAGTTGGATGTCTTCATGCAAAGCGGAAGGTCCCCAGTTCATTTCCTGGTCAGGGCACAGGCCTGGATTGCAGGCTCGGTCCCCGGTCAGGGCGCATGTGAGAGGCAACCGATGTTTCTTTCCCTCTCTCCCTCTCTCTCTAAAATCAATACAAACATATCCTCAGGTGAGGATTTAAAAAGAGTTTGTTAGACTCTTGTTGAAAGACTCGTGACACCAGGGAGGGCTGTCCTCCCAAGTCCCCATGACGTCCCTGAGCAGCGCAGCTACAACGTGGCCCCACGCACTGAGATCAACCCCATCCACCTGCTGGAAACACAGCCAACGCCACACTGTGTGCTCAACGGCCTGCTTCAGGACAGGTCTGCTCAGGGTGCTCAGCACAATAAAGCAAAAGGGGAAAAGACAGTGCTGTGAGGAAATGCATACGTATTTACCAGATCTGCACATTTTACTTTATGTGCATTTCACCCTAAAAAAGACCTATCAATAAATATTGAATGCCAGCTAAGGCTCTTCTGGCTGCACTATTTGGGGAAAGTGCACCGAGGCGTGCAATCTTCTGCGGGAGTATCGAAGAGGAGACGGGTTTCGGGCAGATCCAGGGATGCAGCAAGAGGTACATCGATGATAAAACAAATACAGCAAAATTTGAATTGTGGAATTGTGGCGTGAGTCCACAAGCGTTCACAGTGTGACTCTTCCATAGTTCCACGTGTGCGAAAATGGTCATCATCCAAACTAGGGAAAAGCAAAACGTGCCTGTCTGGGAAATCTGAGGATCCTTCCAGCGGAACTCCCCACAGAGCTGGGTTAAGACGGTGCTGTGACTTTCTATAAACTTGGTCCGATGAAGGAATAAACTCTTACCTTTCTCTACAGTGTCCTAGAAATGCAGCCTCCCTTGGACGGCTCCCCTGGGCTCTCTCCAGCTTCTCCTGGACCAGCCTGGCTTCCCGTGGCCTTCCCATGAGCAGGTCCCTTTCGGAGGACACTCCCCTCCCGTGGCCTCTCCATTTCCACGGCAGGATGTGCCAGCCTCGTGTTGATCTCACCCAACCTCTTCTCTGCCTCCCGGGCTTCTCCGCCCGCTCAGCCCAGGCCCAGGTGGCTGCCTCATCTGAGAGGCCCTTTCATGGAGGAGGATCGACCACATTCGTTTGTTGGGTTTTTCCTGTCCCTGTGACTGTGAATCATTAGAATGGTCACCCCTTTTCCTTCAATGCCCAGCCGGTCTCCAAGTCTTGGCGTGCTTGCTCTGAAATTTCAGTGGCTGCGTGAACCCACAGAAGAGCGGCCAGCCCCAAAGCCCATCCCCGGAGCCCCTTCTTAGTCGTGTCTCACCTGTCCTAGCACAAGTGCTTGTCATCCTCGGTTCCCAGGTGCTCTCACAACAGCCGCTGGCCCTGCCTCCTACCTGCACCCTGCTCTGTGCTCCACCTGGTTCTGCTGAGTCTCCCCCCGTGAGAAGTTCACCCTCAAGTCAGGGTCACCCCAACACCACGGACCCTTTGGGCCAGCAACCCCAACGTCCCCCCAAGTTCTGCACTTGGACGTCCATCCACCTCCCGACAACTCTATGCCGATGTCCACAAGACCAGACTCAGCGTTTCCAGGGACAAACTTGGATATCCCTGCAAAGCTGCTTCTTCCCAGCGTCCCCCACACCCATAAATGGGGCTCCCACTGACTCAGTTGAACCAGAGACTGTTTGGACACTCTGTCCCCAATCCATCAGAGGCTGCCGGGGACTCTGCCTGCCGGACAGACCCCGTCCTGACCCCTCTAGCCTGCCGGGCCACCTCGGCCTGCCCTCTGTGGCCTCACAGTACAGTTTGCTCTGGTTGTCCATCCACTACTGCCCCCTTGTCATCTCACATACAGCTTCCTCTCGTTCAGCCGCAGTGGGTGGGGAGGGGACCTTCTAAAACATCCCCGTCCTCTGGTCTCACCCAGCTGGGATCCAGACTCCTTGTCACAGTCTACAGGCCTGAACCGGTCTGGTCCCTGGGGGCAGTTTGGGCCCTTCTCTGACCCTGTCTGCTCACTCACTCCACTCCAGCTGCCCTGGGCTCCTCCCTCTGCCCCTACCCCCAGCAGCTGAGCCCCTCTCCCCTGCAGGGCGCAGGCCTGGGAGGGAGCCTCGAGCTCACTCGCACGTGTGCCAAAGGCTCGCTGCCTGGGCCCCCACGTTCTACCCTGTGCTCCTTCCTTCTGCTTATTCTCCAAAACAGCTCAGAAATCCGGGTTCTCCCAGAAGCAGACACCAGGGCAGGGTCAAGCACTCAGGATTTTATTAGGAAAAACGCCTGAGAAAGAAACCAGGAGGGAGCCCAGGAAGGCAGGGCGGGTGGCCAGACCTCCCCCAGGCCTGATCCAGTGTGGGGAGCAGAAAGACAGTGGGTAGGTGGACAGGAACCTGGATGTTTTGGCAACACTGCTGCTGGAGAGCCCTGGAGCCAAAGTGGGCCAGGGAGGGAGAGGTCTCCCAGCAGTGGGGCCGACCTTAGGACCCCTGCCGCACTGGGCCCCTGGTGGAGGGCAGCCTTCAGGGAGCGTGGCCGTGGAGCAAACGCAGAGACAGATTCCCGAGCGCAGCCCCCAGGATGCTGGTCCCCTCACTCGCTTAGGCAGCCAACACGCCCTGCGTTCCAAAATCCAGCCATGAGTCCCCTTGCCGCCTCCCTTCTGGAAGGACATTGACATGAGGGAACTGTTTGGTTCCCTCTCCGGTCCCAGCACCTGGAATAACCGCTGGGACGTCACAGACGCTCAGTTGAATTTCTTGCACAAACAAATGTGAGTGTGTGAGTGAGAGAACCCAGGAAGCCTGCCCCTCCCACCCCCCTCGGTCTGTAAAACTCTCTGGGCCCCTCCATCCTCACACAGCATTTACTGTGTGTTCCTTCTGCTGCCGACTTGGACCTGGGTGCCCCAGGCCACGGGTACCTAACTCTATCAGGGGCCCGTACCTGCAGGAAAGAGAGGACGAGTCTGCCCGACGGACCTCTGCAGGTCTCCAGGTGGCCCTCAGGACACACCCATGAGCAAGGTCAGGACTAGGGTGCCCGCTCTGCACACAGGAAGTGGAGAAAGAAAGGGTATCGCTCACTTTGAATGCCGTGGCCTACATGACTTACCTAATGGAATCCACACAGACTGGAGGTCTCCATCTCCCTCTGTCCCCCACCCCCGTTCAACAGATGGGTCACCTGAGACGCAGGAAGTGACAGAGCCAGTGCCCAAAGCCAGAGCCTGTGACCCTTCCACAGCTGCCCCGGGCTTGGGGGTTCTCCCCAGCCCCCCACCGGGAGGCGTCTCCACGGAGCCTGGAGAGGCCAGGCTGGGAGCCACACCCTCCTTCCACAGGGCTCAGGACTCACCTCCGCCGCCTAGGTACCTGGCACTGCGGAACTGCAAAAGTGTGCGAGTGAGCAGGTGTGCTCTGGAACAGAGCCTTGGGACCGGGAGACGAGAGCGGCTCAGAAAGCCCCGTGGTGATTAGTCATCATTATTAATAACGAAGTCAGAGGGAGCGGGGTGGAGCAGCACCGCGCCTCGGGGATTGATGGATCGCCACATCCCCTCGCTATTTGCTAATGCCGTTACTTTTGCAGCTTAATCTTCCTGTAACCATTTTTCAATAATCGGGGAAGCTAAATTCAATGGCGCACAGCTCCTCACTACTGAGCGCAGCATCCTGCTTACGAGGCTCTTGCAGGGGAATATCGACTCGGGTCGGCGAGCTTTAAGCTGCTCAGGGTGTGCTTCCTTACGTCGGCACCGGCCCAAGCCCGTCATCCCTGTACACAAGTGTGGGCCACGTTGGAGACATCACGTGGATGTGGAGATCCACACAGCTTCTACCACCAATCCAGGGCCTCTCCAGGATCCTCACCTTAGTTAACGCTGACCAGGCCTGGAGGGAGACAGACCCATTTCTGAATGCCGAGAGGTGTCTCCAGCTGTGAACAGTTGCCTCATCCCTCTGAGCACCGTGCGGTGTGACAGAGGCCTGGCACAGCCCCTGGAGTGCCTGTCCTCATGGCCTTACAGCAATAGAATTAAAAAAAAAAAACAAACAGGAAACTCCACACTGGGAGTAGCTTTGAATGAGCTTGCTTCTGCCTGGACCTTCAGTGGGGGACACGGAAACAGGGGCGGCCACTGCCCCACACTCACCCACGGCCGGGAGGGGTGCCATGCCGTGGGTGCCGCGCAGGGACAGGGAAGCAGATGAAGGAGCTTGTGAGCCGTGCGTCAGAGGCAGCGGCACCATCTGCTTTAAGTAACGTTTATTTTTCTGAAAAGAGAAAATATGTTCCAAAACCGAATAATGTGCCCATAGTCTAAATATTTGCTTTCCACGAGCATCCTGGGAATGAGAGGTGCAAGTCCCAGGCACGCGGAAGGCATTAGTGGATCGGAAACAACGTTAGCTCGCTGTGCAAGTGTGGGCGCGCTCTTATTTACTGCTGTCTCGGCTCTGACAGGCGAAAATGTTGCAGAATCTCAAGACATCTGTCGAGGGTGGCACGTGATCAGGGTGGAATCGAGCTGCTTCTGGACCCCTGGGTGCCGATGGGATGTCACGGGGAGAAGCACATTGCGCTGAGCACACGGCTGCCACTCCCTGGTGCACGTCAGGCACTCCGGGAGGGAGTTCCTGACGCAGTAACTCGGGCTGGTCCTCAATTCCAGCTCCCAGGGTCTGGTTCGGACAGCCAGGCTCTGCTGGTTGACAGAGCACCCCTGAACCATTGGTATTTCGGGGTGCTGGTCAACAGCTCAGGCTCTGGAGGGGACAGACCTGGCCACAAACCCCAGCTCTGTGACTTGCTGGCCAGGGGCCTTGGGACATGGGTAACGTCTCCCGTCTCAGCTTCTTCATCTGTGAACAATGAACACCACCTCCATGTCCCGGGGTCGCCGTGAGAACCGAATCATCTCATAAACATCAAGGCTGGCGTCCTGGTGATGGGACCCCCCCGGTCCTCTCTCTGGTTTCCCGGCAAAGCCCTAGCTCCCATGAGGCCCCAGGGCGCTGCAGTAACAGGAATATCCGAGACGGCTCAGCCAGCACACGGGGAAACTTTACGGACATGTGGTACGGAGCACTCGGTGGAAAGAGACGGCTCAGGGACCTGTGTCTGAGACGTGGTCATTGTGTCCCGCGGGGAGCCTGGCCCTAGAATCCAGGGGCCTCCTTTGGTATTTCAAATCCGTCAGGATCACTTGCACCAAGCCCCGCACACCGGGATGGAAATGCGCTCCCAGTGGCCTGCCCCCCTCCCCAGGCTCACTCAGAAGGCCTGACAGGGACACCGAGCAGATGTGGGCCAGCATCCCGAGAGCCCACTGGGCAGGTCCTGACCACACACAGTCCCCTCGCCACCCTGTCCCGGGCAGTCACGAGCACGTCCTGAGGGCCAAGGGCTCGTTGCTACACTTTTTAATGAGTCGGATTTCTGTCTGAGAAGCATCCGTCACACCACAGCACTGAGATAAGATTTATGTAAGAAACCCTCATCTAGGAAACACTCGCCGTGTGCCCATCATCATGTTATTATTATTTGGGTGGTGGTTATCACAGTCAGACCCTCTTTGCTGATACTCCCTGTGAGCACCCCCAAATGGACCAGGGCAGTTCACGGGCTCTTGAGGTCCCGGGGCCTGGGAATACGGATGTATTCTCATGGTTTCTTCACTGAAGAGAGAAAAGCCGCCTGCATGTGAGGGGCTTGGTGCTTCTCTCCAATCCCTGAGAAGACCACGGCAGCCATCAGAAAAGCAGTGTCCTGCCTCATTCTGTGTCAGTCCCTTCCCTCCCACACACAGAATTAAAGGGTGCCTGTCCTCCCAAGGGCTCTCACCAGGGACATTTGAGCTCAGCATGGACAAAAAACACCCCTGGGGTGTCAAGGGGAATGACAGCGTGACCCTCGCCAGAGAGTCAGGGGATTGGCACGAGGCAAACCCCAGGGACAGATGTCCCTCCTGTCACCATCCTGCAATCTGGAGGCAGCGACCTGAGCCAGGGGGACAGCCCCAGGTCCCAAGGCGGGGTGCAGCGGGCAGGGGAGCGCCCTGCCGCAGAGGCGCTGCAGGGGCCGCTCCAGGCGTGTCCGCAGCTGTAAGCAGACGGCAGCTGTGTCAAGAAGGTGGCGGGTCAACTGTGGGAGAAAGACCAGGAGCCAGAGGAAGGCCTCAGGGACGGGGCTCCCCAGGGACGGAAAGGTGGCCCTGAACCTGGCTGTGGTGGGGACGGTTCCAGGGACCAGTGGCCAATGCAAATGAGCCACTTCTTTTCCACACAAAGAAGAACCTGCCGGGTCACGTGAGCTGTCCCAGGAGAGAAACAAACAAACAGACAAAAATAGCAGAGGAGAGGAGCTTGCCGGGAACACATGGGGCACACAGCGCGGTGGGTTCAGAGGACAGACAAGGACTGGCAGGCGCCTCGGGGGGCAGGGGGAGGGGGAGAGGCAGGCAGGGCCTCCTGCAGCTGGGAGGACAGCAGCAGGACAAGGACACAGAGGAGATGGCGGTGAACACTGGGCACTCTGAGCTTCGGCTCAGTTCTACCCAGGGAGGCCAGGACAGTGTCCCCTCTCTGACACCTGATGCCATTGCCGCTGGCCCTGTCACCAGCTTCCACGGGGCCATGCGGGGACCGCAGGTGGAGCCAGGATCACAGATGTCTTCAGGGCGACCCACCGGCAGGCATACTCCCCTCCCTCACAAGCGGTTGTAAAAATCCTCACCCGCATGTTGTACGGTGGGCACCCGACCCCCGGTCAAGCGTGGAGTGCGTATTTCCAGAAGCGATGTCACTGCACTGTCATGGAGGTCAGGTGTGGCCGACCACAACACATCCTCGGTCAGCGATGCTACCTGCCCCTGTCGGGGGAGTTTACAGACCCCGTGCCCCAGAGGCCCTGCAGTGGGCCAGATGCCACGAAGGGAAATGAAAGGGGGCTTCAGGAAAGAAGTGGTGTTTCCTCTGGATGCTGGAAGTGGTATAAACACATCGGGTCACATGTTGCAGTCCCAGAGGAGGGAGGAGGGGGGCGCTGTGACAGCCACAGGGTGGCCTCAGGGTTCCCTTGGGGCCGGGGGAGGAAGAGCTGGTGTCCAGCCATGCCCTGGAAACACCACGCTCTCGGGCCATGGGGTCCCCTCCTCGGTACTGTCGCTGACCCCTGTCTATGGAATGTACAGAGAAAGAGGGAGCAGGAAAGGAGCGCCCCCATTCTGGGATCCTCAGAAATACGGGGACCACGCAAGCAATTCCGGGAAGACGTCTTGGCCAAAACCAAACTCCCTGCGAAGACAGAGGATGATGCGGGGACTCGAGCCCTAACTTTGAACCTCCGGCCCGGGGGAGGCTGAGAAGCTCCCGTAGCACGTGGCTGCCCTGCGCACTCTGAGGGGCCGGGGAGGGAGGCGAGCTGGGCTGGACACGGCCGAGGTGCGGGTGTGGGAGGACCCAACAAAGGAAGAAGGCGTCCTGGCGTGCCCGGTGCAAGGACGGCTCTCTGAGGTGACACCCAGTTTCCCGTTGGGACCTGCTGGGCGTCAGTGACAGAGGCTCCCGGGGAAGCGGCCTCACTGTGTCTGCCACACGGCCCCCAAGTCACACATCATGGAACAGACATCGGCATCAGAGTTCAGTGAGAGGTCACGTCCCAACTCTGGGACGGTCTCATCGAAGGACCCATCAGACAGGACACCAGGGGACTGAGCGACTTCAACGCTTGCCGTGCCACCGCAGGCCCCGTGCCCGTCAGTCCGTACATGGTGGGTGCTGCCCCTCTTCCCTGTATCTTTCCACCAGGGATGGGGAGGCATCTGGAGCCGTTCCGCCCCCGCACAATACCAGCAAGGTGCATGCAGCCACCAGGGTGCAGAGGGCAGGTCCTCGGTCCTTTGTTCTGAGACGAGGCTCCTTCCTGTCTTCACCGTCTAAAGGCAGCACTGTCACGTGTTACCTGGTGTGAACTTGACAGCAGCCCCGTGGACGGGGCCGGCCTCATGGGCAGGTGCCCACGCCCCCACCGAGGCCCCACAGGCCGAAGGCCCAGTGCTCGGCCCAATGCTCCATTGACATCATATTGACGCTGTCAGCTTCCAGGGTCCCTGCGTGGTCCCCTTGCCCGGGGCCCCGCACGTCATGGGCTTCCCAGGAGGCGTTCTCTCCAGACCCCACAGCTGGAAAGCAGAGCCTCAGCCGAGGGAGCAGCAGAGCCGTGGTTCCACCCGAGCACCATGGATTCATGTGCGTGCCTCCAACATTTTTAAAGCCGTAGGAAAATTGGCACAGTGTAAAACTGACCACATCGACCTGCCTAAGGCGAGCGATTTGGGGGTATTTGGTGCCTTCCTCATGTTGTGCAACCATCCCCCTCGTCCGGCTGCAGAACATTTCCGTCACCCCCCGAGCACTTGACCCAATAGCATCCCCCCGCCCCCCCCCCCGGGGCCAGAGTCCGCTCTCCGTCTCTGCGGACTCACCCACCCTGCACGTTCCACGAACAGGGACCAGGCAGCAGGGGCTTCCATGACTGGCAGCCCCACACCTCCCTCCCCTGGAAGGTGGGGCGTGGCACTGGGTGGTGATGTAAAGACTCACCATGCTGTATCCCTGTTACCGTTATCGCTGCTGCTGTCGTCATGGCGACGGCGGTGTCTATGATGGCTGTGCTGTGACTCCTGTGACACACTGGCTCATGCTGAGGCTGAGTCCTGCACTTGGATGATGATCTAAAGCCTATGTCCCTGTAACCTCTCCTGTCACCAGGGCGGGATGCTCACAGGAGCAAGGGTGGGGGCAGGTTCAGGCAAAGCGGGCAGAGAAGAGGCCGGGAGGAAGGAAGGATGGGCAGGTGGGCAGAGAGGAGCCAAGCTGGTGCCTAAGCCGTGCTCAGGGACCGTCAGTGCCCACCCTCCGGACCTGGACCGCATACGCAGGGGGACAGGCAGCATCCCCCCCACCCCACCCCTGCCCCGAGAGGCTGCTGCGTGGGCTTCCCCAGGACGCAGACTGCCCTGCGGATGCTCTAGCTAGGATGGAGGGTCGTGCAAGATGAGAGCAGGCAGGCCAAGCCACAGCCACGTCCTGGGGCAGTGCTGGGGCCTGGGCACATGCTTCCTCTCTCGCAGAATCAGATATTTGTATCATCTTAAAATAACACCAGCGCGGAGCTGACACCCGCTGGGGGAGCTCCCAGCACTTGGAAACAATGGCTCATTGTATGGTCTTAAAATAACACCAGCGAGGAGCTGACACCCGCTGGGGGAGCCCCTGCATTTGGAAAGGGCTGCTCCCTTCTCCTTGTGCGTTCCGCTTGTCTACCTGCTGCCGGTGAAGTGGAGCAGGCGGGGCGTGTGCCTGCGAACCCCCCCAGGGGTGCTCTCCCTCCTCTCCGACACAGGAGCCACAGAGCCTGGTTCTGCCTCTGCCCCAGGCACAGGCCCCACGGGAGCAAGACCAGCCTCTGATGACAAGGGACAGACGCCCAGACAAGGGGCCTTACCCTGGCCGCCCAGCCCCTGCCACACAAACAGCCATTCGTCCCACATCCCCCGACGGCTCTGGGCGGGGGAGCCTGCTATCTTTGGAAACAAGGAACCCACTTTCAGACAACCTTGTTGTTTGTGCCTAAAGTCCCTTCTGACACTGAGCTGGAACTTCCTCTAGCCCTTGAACTTGAGGACTGGACTCTTCTGTCCAGAATAGCCAAGAACTGTCTGTACATTCCAATTTCTCTCTGCTTTTCAGCATCTTTAGCAAATTGTTGATCTTCTCTGAGCCTCTGCTTCTTCATCTGTACAATGGCCATACAGCGCCCGAGCTCACGGATTCCTTGTGAGCGGTAAGTGAGGCATCGGGCTGCCCCGGCCGCGCCGTGAGCCCTCGGTGACCAGCAGCTGCAAGGCAGATGAGCGCTCCTGCACTTCCGCGTCACTCACTTGTCCTTAAATCCCTGACAGCCACGCTGCGGACTTTCCTGTTGTTCTTATGGTCCTGAGGGACGGCCTCCGTTCGCCTGCTTTCCAGTTTGTTCTATCTTGGTTTAATGTGTTCCGGAAACCCGCTGCAGGCCGTTGTTTTTCCCGTGGCTGTCACCCCAACTGTGACTCCTCGACAGTGACGGAAATGACATCGGCGTTTTCCTGCCATCCTGGTGTCTCAAACCCTCTTCTTTCTTCCTCCTGAATTTCACTGTAGGAATTTTGTTTCTTCTACTTCGTGTTTTTATTCTGAAGGCCTGGCGTCTCTACGTCTGTTTCTGAAAAACTATTAAAATGTTTGCCAGGCACACTCACAGACGCTTTTCTCCCATAAATTTCCCCGAGCTCGCCGGGCGGGATGGCCTCCTTCCCGCGCAGACGAGACTGGCATGGGCCTGTCTGCACCCCCCGCCCTCCACTAGGTGGTCCAGGTGTTTGCGTACTTGTCCAAATCCAGTTCTGGAGTTTTCTCGCCTCCCTCAGGATGCCTCCTTTCAACCCTTGTGTAACAACGATGTCATTTAAAGTGAAGGCAACAATATTGGTGGGATTCTGAAGGTTCTGGCTCATCTTACATTTAATCTCTCTCCTCGGCATCTCTCTGTGCGCTGGATTGCGTGCCCCCCACCCCAGGGCCCACGTGCGCTTTGTTGGGGTACCGGCTGGAAGGCCGCCTTTTAAGAACATATATGAGAGGGTGTCACGAATTAAGAGGCTGCATGTTTGGGAGATCGCGCTGTCCTCTGCCTGCACTGTCCCACTTAATGAGGTGTCCCACACCGCTTCAGGCTCAGATCCTTTTTCCTTAGACGTCTGGAGATCCTGCCTCGTTGCTTTCTAAGATTTTATGTTGAAAAATGGTAAGTTATGCCGGTCTAATCTTGCTGTTTGGAAAATAGCTCGCCTTGCTGGTACACATTTTTAGGGTTGGCTTTTTTTAAACAGAGGATTTGGGAAATTTCAGCTGCATTCAGGGCGACGAACGTTTACGCTGTGATTGCCTAACGTTTCAGTGGTTTCATTAGAGTCGAGTCTTTCGTGATATTAGGTCATTTCCTTCTATCGGTTTTCATCACTTGCTTTTTTTACTCTTTTCCCTCTTAACACCCGTTATTAGGTGATTATCTTATTTCTCGGAGATTATCCGGATCTCTTAATTTGTCCCCTTTTGTGTCTCTCTCTATGTTCTTGCTCCCCTGTGACCGGGGATTGCCTCGCTGTGTCCTCCAAATCAGCAGCTCAGTCCGGGCCCCTTCAATTTGCCGCCCAGGCAGCCTGCAGAGCGTTTCCTTTATAAATCTCATTTAGAAGCCTTTGCTGTTTTCCTCTGTTATTTCATAATAGCTTCTTGTTTGGGGGATGCAATGTGTCTACGTTCCTGGCAGGAAAACTCAACCTCAAAAATACAACAATCTTCCCTAAATTGATGTATGGAGGCGATGTATTTCCCATCCCAGTCCTAATAGGGGGTCTGTGGAACTGGAAAAATTGATTCCGAAATGCATGTGGATATGCAAAAGGCCCAGAAGAACAGTAAAATGAGGATGGGAGTGGAGGGCCCGCACCGCCAGCCATCTGCACATCCCATAAAGCAGCCCCGGGTAAGACAGTGGGGCCGCCAGGCCGGGTGATAAAGGGGCCGGACACCAAGTCTGGGGAGCCCAGAACCAGACCCGCACACACAAGAAGAGAGGACAAGGCAGAGTTATGGCCAAGGAGGTACTTGGCCATCAACGGTCCCGGTACAACTGGCTATCCATGTTCTCAAAAAGTGGAAGAGGTTATGTTCCTCACAATATACAAAAAAAAAAAAAAAAAATTAATTTAAAATGAGTTTCCAACTTCAAAGGGAAAAGCAAAACTCTAAAATGTTTAAAAGGAAATGTGGAAGAACATCTTTCTAACCTTGAGATGGGAAGGAGCTGTTAAACAGAATCCCCCCAAAAAATGCATGTTCTCAAAAGATTGATAATTTTGGCCACATTGCAATTAAAAGCTTGTTACCAAAACTCATTAAAAAGAAAGCTAAAGCCCCGGAGAAGACTCTGTCACACATACGACAGAAAAGCTTTCAGCATCGAGAATCTATAAGGAAATCTTTTAAATAGATTTCTGAAATGAACCAAGAGCAAAATGGGCAACCCACGTGACCTGTCCCTTCACAGACACGAAAACGCGGACCCGAAAAACAAGGGAAGTGATTGGCCTTGTTAGAAAGCAGCCAAGTTACCGTGACAGACCCTCCCCCTGCCACCACCCCGGGGACCGGCTAACACGCTTATGAAACAGTGGGAGGGGACATTTGTTCGGCCACTTTGGAAACAATGTGGCATTACCTCGTAAAGTTCAACACGCCGTGCGTATGTGAGAACTGGGCGATAGACCCCTGGGGAAACACCTCTAAAAAACGCTCGCATGGGCGGCCAGGAGCCAGAAAACTGGGCACAACCGAAGTTTGTCCAAGTGACGGTGCCCTGTGGTACATCCTCACAGTGGACTAGGGTGCCCTGTGAAAGGTGGACACCGATGGCTACCCAACGACATGGCACATCTGAACGTGGGATGCTCTGAGCGAGAAGACGGGTCTCTGCGACACAGCCCACTCAGCGGTGGAGGGGAATGAGCTGCCCGCACACACCCTGAAGGATCTTAGAAATAATGCTGTGCAAAGCCCGAGCCCTGGAAGGCCCCGTGCAACAAGGCACCACCTTTACACAATTAGAAACATGAAAAACCCGAACGTGCAGGTAGGGCGTTCCCCTCCTCTCCCTCCAACTGCAGAAGCAAGGCGGGGAAACACCGGCAAACCCCATCGCCAAATCACTTCGGAGCTGTCTCTTCCGTAACAGCCACAGCAAGTGGCTGTTTCCATGTCATTGTCACCTGGTGGTGATAAACACTTTGGAAAGCACGGAGCTAAAAAGAAGGAAATTGTCCATAACCCTGCATCGTTTTAAAACCTCCCTGGAAAGGGAGAGATGGTCCAGTTTGGTTTGGAAGACTGGGAAATGTCAACCCAGCCCCCCGTGAGGTCTTCTGGCCACTGGGTGCTGAGTCAGGGGTAGGTGGCCACAGGGGGGCTGCGTTGGAGGATGGCATGGGCCAGTCTGAGCTGCAGGGACTCGAAACTTGAGACAGGGTTCCTCTCCCAGTCTTAGACCCCTCACCTGCGCCCAGTGGACAGGTGTTGCCCCACCGGCATCCTTCCGGTGGTCAGCGCTACCAGAGAACTCCTCGGGCTGGTGGGCATGACACTGTCTCAAGTGCAGTTGTTAGAAAAATGGGATTTTTTGAGGACAGAATTTGCACTTAAAATAAAATTTAAGCGCAGAGAAATTAGCTGAGGTCAGAGATCTAAATATGCCAAATAAACGTACTGTCGGAGGCCGAAGCAGACAAGCTTCCCTCCCCCGACCTTTTTAAACATTAAGGAGATGAATTAATCTTATTTTTCCTCTAGCTTCAGATACAGCAAGTGTTCATAAATATTCATTTCTTCCAACGGGAAGCATTAGGCTGTGTTACTTTGAGTGGAACTAACTGAAGATTAATGATGGTTTTCAGAAAAAGCAAGATTATATACACAGAAGCAATTAAACACAAACCTATTAATTATTTAACAACTTGTTAATGAGTGGAACTTCAGCACCGGAGTCTTCGCCCTGTGAAGCGACCGGCGTACCACCCTCTGGGCGTCCGGCATTGAGAGGTGAGAGAATTAGGGTACCCCCACCCCACAGACTTGCACCTTGCCCCTGAGAACCCGGGGTGCCAGTTCCAGGGACAGGCCCAAGGACCGAGCGGGGAGCCGAGCGGAGGAATCGTCTCAAGATTCTGCTCCAAGACCTGCCACGGGAGGCTGAAGCCCACGTCTGGAGTCTCCACTGTAACAAACAAAACAGACGTCGGCACTGCTTCCGTGCCATGCACGCACGTGTGAGCGCAGACTGAGGACACGCGTGCAAAGTCGGCCCGCCTTATGTCAGCTGCACGCCCGCCTGTGTGCTACTTGAAGGCGTTGAATGTGCAGAACCTGAAATTTGCGAAGTCACCCATGCTGAGTCTGAAGTCACTGCCTGTCACAGAAGCTCAAGCTGGAGGTCCAAAATACACGCCCGTTGACGGCTGCGCTTTGTCAAAGTGCGCCACCTACAGGCAGAAGCCGGGCAGAGCGGCTCAGCTCTATTAGCCATTGCAAATGTACCCAAAGGATCAGCTTCTGGGGTCACGGAAGGAAGCATACCAAGAGGCCAAGCGTTTGTTGATGGCTGGTGTTTCTTTCTTCTGCATCGTTTTTGTGTGCCGTGGGCGTCACACTGCCCAGCTCCTCTCTCAGACCTCACCTCTTCTCGGGCTACACCCTTGTCCGGGTGGCCTCACCCAGTCCTATGTGCTGGTAACCCCCAAACACAGGTCACCCCTGGACCTCTGAGCTGAACTCCCAATGGGTGGGGCCAGCTGTCCCCCCAACACCTCCATGTTCATGTCCAAGGGGCACCTCAACCTCGAGCCTGCTCTTCTGATATCTCAGAAATGCCAGCCTTGTCGTTTCTGGACCCCCAAACTTGGGGTCATTCCTGACTCTGCTCCTTTGCTTTTGCACCCCATGTTCACCCACAGGAAGGCACTGCAGGTTCTGCCTCCACAAACTCCCACCGCTTCTTACCACCTGCACGGCTGCCATCTCCTTCAGATCCCCATTTCCACACAAGCACTACTGCCTGCCGGGTCAGGGCTCTCCGCCCTTCTTCCCTCCCCGCCCCCACCCGGAGCATCCTCAGAGAAGCTTAGGGGAGCTCTTCAAAATGCAAATAATCTCATGGGACTCCTCTGCCCCAAACCACTGGATCTCATCCCACTTCTGAATAGAAAGTTCTTTCCTGTCCATCAAGGCCCCCTATTGTCTGTCCTCACTACTGCTGTGACCCTATCTCCTTCTACTTCCCCATTTGTCACTATGCTCCAGTGACATCGGTCCTCAGTTGTGGCCAGACACTCCCAGGGCCCTGCAGTTGGATCTGGGATCCAGCCCTCTGCCTGGGTCTCTGTGTCAACACGGAGGTGACAAAGGCAGACCTTCCTCAACCGCTCCTTGACCTCCAGCCCCTTCCGGGCAGTTGACACATTAGTTACTTCTTCTTGTCAATCTCTGCATCGCCTTTGCTACATAGTTCACGCATGCGCCCCTCAGTCCTGGATCCAGCCCTTCGTTCGTTTACCGCCCCTGCCTCCCACAGAAACAGGGGCGGGCAGCGTCTATTTCCTTTCCTGCTGTGTTCTCCGCGCTATAACAACGGCCGGCGCAGAGAAGGCACAGAATTACTGTTTGTCAGGCACAAGAATAAAGATTGATTGCATTAATAAGACCATGAGCGAATGAATTATACCTTATTAATGGGTGAATTACCAATCAATAAGTAAAGGTTAATTGCATCGTGAAGTGGATGGAAGATGGTCTAACGCCACAGAGTAAATCTGCCGAATGAAGAACAGTTTCCAAACGGTATTTAACTGTGAAGAACGACCACAGGACTAGATCAGAGGTGCAGACTGACCCCCACTGGACCCATGGAGAGGTCATCCCCGGTCCTAACAACCCATGTGTGGTGCACAGACCCTGGCCAGCAGCGTGGGCACTGCCCGGGGCTCCCCAGGGAATGTGGAGGCGTGACCACACCCGGACCGGGGAGTCATAGCTGCCTGTCAACGACACCCCGCAGGGGGTGCTGCACATTCGGGGTGAGCAGCGCTGGTGTGCGCGGTCCCCACCAGCTCATCCAAGCAGCACACGCAGATATGTGCTCGCCCACCACAAGCTGAGCGGGAGCTGCGCCTTCTCTCCTCATCCGAACGGCATCCAGCCTGCTTCTTCACGTGTGTCAGAACCCATGTCCCCACCCCTGTGCCACACAGCATCACCGTGGTGGGCACCGTCAATGCCTGGAAGACTCAGGGGCTGCCGACCGACTCTACCCCATGCCCCAGTGTCCCAGGATGCACGCTGCTGCTCCTGCTGCTCACATCCCCCGGGAGCCTTCTGCCCTCTGCTCCCCACCACTGTCCCCCCCCACCTGCAGAAAGCAGCAGAGCCCTCTCCACCCCAGCGTGTCCCAGGAGACAGCCCACTGACCCCAGGGCAATGCTGGAGCCCTGTCCACTGGGGGCGCTTCCCCAAGCTTCCTGTTGCTCTCCTCCCTCTTCCTGCCCTCTTACCTAGACAAGTGCAAACCCGGGGGTCACTGCCCAGCTAAGACAGGGTCTGGGCAGAGAGACTGGGACACACGCAGACAAGCCTTGCGGAGCTGGGCGGTGAGTGAGCCTAGGGTGTGACGCAAGAGGGCGTGCAACTCCTACGAACTTCCCAGCACCAAAGAAGCACAAAGCTGTTCCCGGAGGAGCCCAAGTGAGGGCCAAGGCTACCACCCGCATCCGGCAAAACCACCCATCAGCCAAAGTGGCTCATAGATCTACCAGAAAAACGGGGACATTTCTGAGAGGCACGATGCTATTTCACGACAGTCTGTACCTGAGGACACAGACTGAATGGATCGGATAGAACAGGAATTAAGATAAAATTTTAACAAGTGTCCTCAGCACAGTCACGGGGACACTAGAAATATGAAGCAGCTTCAGGCACTTCTGGAAAAGAATCAGAAAAGGTGCATTTGAAGGGACGGCATTCGAGACGGTGAGCTTGGGCGGTGGGTGATGAGTCAGGTGCCGGGGGGGGACCAGGTGGGAGGTCAGGCTAAGACCCCACTCAGGAGAGACAAGGAGGGTGCAGGATATGGCCCACTGAGGACACCCACGTGACAGCCACCCCGTCCCCCTGTCCTCGGAGAGAGAAAGGTAAACTGAAAGGAATTTTTTTTTTTTCAAAAAACAAGAAAAGATCAAGAATTTCACAGATGACGAAAAGATGTGTCCAGCTGGAGAGGCCTCACAGAGGGCCCGGCTGGTAGATTAAAAATACAGAGCAAAGTAAAAAAAACAAGTTTCACCTCGAGACATGGGAGCGAAATTTAACAATCCTCAAAGGAAACAGAAGACTCCAACACCTCTCAAAGGGACAAAGCAGGTAACCCTCAAAGATAAAAGCGAAGACCGAAAACATTGCCGCTGTGCCTCCGGTCTGCCGTTGAGCGCTGTGATGTCCCAGAGCTCGGGGACACCGCACAGCTCTGACATTCGGCACACGGGCCAGCTGCCATCTAAATGCAGGCGGGAAAACCCTCCGGAACCCTGGCCGCATAGGCTGCCAAAAATCAAAGCCAGACACCGTCAGATTCCAATGTATGAATAGCACGCACACAGAAATAAAGAAAAAGAAAAATTCCTATTTCCGGCAATAGAGCTGCCTGGAAAGTCTTAACAGCTCTCCCACTCAAAAACACCTGGCCGTGTTGGATAAATTGCAACAAACATAACTTTAAATCAGAAGCTGAGCTCACGGGAAAGTCAGGGAAATCGTTAGAGGCCAACAAAGCGGGTGCAAACGGGAGTGGGTGGCAAGGGTGACAGGGTGGCTGCTCCCAGCCCGGTCCGAACACCTGGGACACACACCTGTGGCTCTCGCAACTGCACGTGGGCAGAGAACAAGACCCCAGTCCCTTGGAGACAGAAGTGTAAAGCTGAGACCCCTACAGAAAGCTGGGCCCTGCCAGAACCACAGCCGCAGTGAGAGGAACAGGCGAGGGGAAAACAGACGTGCCCACAGCCCCGGAGGTACGACGGAGTCCCCTAAATTCAAGTGCTGAGACCTAACCCGCAGTGGGATGGTACTAGGAGGGGGGACCTCTGGGAGGTGACGAGGTCATGAGGTGGAGCCTTCAGGAATGGGACTTAGTGTCCCCTCTAGAGGAGACCCCAGAGCGCTCCCTCACCCCTTCTATCAGGAGAGGACACGGCGAGAAGTCGGCCAGGACAAGGGTCCTCACCAGACTCCCACCTGTCAGTGCCTTGACCTTGGACTTCCAGACTCCGAAACGGTGTGAAGTGAATGTCTATTGTTTGAGTCACCCAGAGAGTGGCATTTTTGTTACCACAGCTCAAACGGGCTAAGACAGGAGCAAAGAAAAGTGGTGCCCTTAGGTGGCTCTGTGGCGTGAGCTTGTCCCTGCTGTGGAGGCAAAAGACAGCTTGGCAGAGGGGTGGACAGTGCGGAGCTGGCCTCAGGGTCCAGTCCCAGCCTGCCAAGTCACGGCACCTCCCTCTGTCTCCCTCTCTTCAACTTTGAAAGACATAAATGTGTGGTGTGTGCCATGTGGGGTGTGCTAGGGACATTTTGGGGGGCAGCCTGGGTTGGAGGGCCTCGGGGTGCACTGCGTAAGTACACACAAGTGCATCTCCACCCAGGCACCTGAGAGTTTCCGTGGCCCGAGATCCACCCCACGTGAGCTCCCAGTCGGAAACCGCAGATCCCACAGAGAAGCCGCCGGGCACTGGGGACGCGGTCGGCGGGGACCTCGTGCAGCACGGCCAGACCTGCCGTGCCTTCTCCTGTGAGAACGGCCATGTGGGGACGGGACGGCCACTCGCTCACCATGAAAGAAGGCTTTGAAGACGTGGACAAACAAAAGAAATCATCAAGACGCCCAGGCAAATTAGAAAAAGGACCACATAGGTGTAAATTAAAATACCTGAAGTTTAAAATTTAATAAACTGGTTTCAAAGAAAAATAGTCCTCACTAAAGAGAGTTGGCGAACTTGGAAAAACAGATCTGAAGTAATGAGAAATTCAAAGATCAAAACAGAGAGGAGGGGGTGAAAATGCCAAGCAAACATTTATTAGGAGTTCCAGAAGGAGAAAAATTTTTTTTAAAGTGAAGAAAAAGATACTCCACATGACAATGGCTAAAATTATACAGAATACATTTAAATGTTTAATTATCAGGCTGAGTAAGGACAATAAATCCCAAGCAGTATTCAATGAAATCCACATGTGAAAATCCTAAAATCCACTTGAGAAGATTACCAAAAAAAAAAAAAAAAAATCACATTAATTGTACATTTTATAACAGAAAAAAATGGGAGCCAGATAACAGGGGTATAATATCTTCAAGTCTGTCCCCTGATATTGTCACTCAGAACCTCAGGGCGCTTGTATATGCGTGTACGAAACAAAGGCATCTTTGACAACAATGGAGATATCACTGCCTGTGTTGATATCCATGGAAACGTCCTAGAAGAGAGGGCAGAGTGGCGGTTGTTGGCTAATTTCCTGGAGAGAGTGAGGGGGGCCAGGAGCCGGCACAAGGTGAGGGAGGAGCCAGCTCAGCCACACAGCCAAGAAGGGCCGGTGCCAGCCCCGGGCAGGCAGGGTGCTGGACCAGAGGGCGGCAGCGAGCGGGGTTTGCTCCCGGTGTTTCTGGCTTATCCAGGACCTGGGAAGGAGGTCATCACTGAGTCGGGGGATAGGGGAGAATGTCATGGGTCGGGGGGAGCTTAGGGATCCGAGAAGCCAAGAGAAGGTGTGAGATGCTCCTTCAGGAAGGGATGGGATGTCCTGGCTGCACAAAGGACCCCTTCGGGGTGTTGGCTGTGTGTAATCTGTTTCCTGGGATCTGATGTGGGGTGGCTGGAGAGGGGGTCAGCCACAGGAGCGCTCCTCAAGGTGACTGCACAGAAGGCACATGTTATAGACACGTGAGAACAGAAGACAGATGTAAAGCCCCTTAGCATCTGTGCCCACAGGGTGGTGGGCGTGGGTCTGAGAGGCGGTAGGCACTACAATGAAATAACAAGGCGTGAACCAGGAGAGGTGACTGGCAGGGGACTGTGAGGACAGCGTGCTATGAACACAGACGTGTACTTGTCCACGGCGTGTGCTGAGGTCCAAAACTGGAGAAAGGGAAGCAACGGTGTCTTTTTATGTGTCTTTCAAATAAATTGGAAGCAATAAACCCTGGACATTATTACTGGTCAGTGTTTGTGGAAATGCCAGCAAGGACAGCCAGGTCGGCGATGCGGGTGCCTAGGGAGGGAGGTCCCACGGTGGCCGTCCGGGGCCCACTGCTGGCCTAGCCTGAGCAACACGGCCGCGCCAGCTCCACCTGGGCTTCAGCCCGGCTCCATCTATTTGTGGTTACTGATCTGCACTGATTTGATTTTATTTTTTCCTTGCCCATGTTAACAGCTGATTGAGGAATAATCAGCTGCGTCGACTGCAGAGCTATGCAAAGTAGCTGTGAAATTGCCATAAATAACTCAATTGGCCACTTCACACGAGGGTTATTTCTGTTCTACACAAAAGGGTTATGTAACCGCCACACCGCTCGCTGTCGGCGCTGTTAGTGGGGACAGAGAAGTCCCTCCACTCAGGACACAGCACTGTGGCTCTCAGTCTCGGCCTGCCCCCTCCTCCTGCGAGGGTCCCCCTTTGGGTGCCAGGGGCCTCTCCATCCAGGTGTCCCAGTCACCTCCTGCTGTGTGACAAACCAGCCCAAAGCACAGAGACTTAAACAGTAACTGTGTGTCATGTGTCATTTCTCATGGTCCTGTTGGTAGATGGGGCACAGCCGGATGTCCCTCGGTCCCCCATGGTGTCATCCAGGGTGACCCAAGTGTCAGGCTGCAGCTGGGAGTTCAGTCAGGGCTGGAGGGCCTGACATAGTCCCATGTGGCTGTCACCCGTGAGCTCCTAAGACAGAGAGCCCAGCGTGCAGGTCGGATGCTGAGCCTGCCAGTTCAGACCCAGAATCTCGCAGGACCGGGCCTCTGGGACGCCCCTCCTGTCTGCTCTGCCCAGACGCTCTGCTCTGGGCTGTTTCTTCTGTGGGTGGGTGCCACTTTCTCCTTCCCTCTCCAAGGGCCATTGTCCTCATCAACTCTCCTCTTCCCAACGCTCCCAGACCACTTCTGCTGGACTTAGCACCGGGAGGCCCAGCTCCTGGTTAGGTCCTGAGTTTGGCTGATCTGTCTGCGGTAAGTAGCCCTGGGATAATGCCAAGCATTGTCCTCCAGAACATTCTGCCAGGACCTTGGGCATCCAGGAGTCTTCGGCTGCCATTAAATCGAGCTGACAGACCTCTGTGTGGTGATTTTCCAAAAACAACACAGCTGGTGGGTGGAACAGAGATGCCCAGAGCCCATGTGCAGGCCAGTCAGAGGTGTGCACAGCCGGGCCTGGCAGCAGGAGCCTTGGGGAGACGCCAAAGGAGGGGCCCCGCCCCCAATTTCCTCTGGCAGGAAGGCAGACCTGGAAGTCGACTTTGTAGAAACCGGGAATGGCAATAACGGCCTTTGGCCCCTGCTCTTGTGTTAAGTGTGACCCGGGCTGTGGGCTGGGGTCACATACCTGTCACAGCCGGGAGGAGCTGGTGTGCACAGAGAAAATGCTCCCAGGAAGGCTGTGGGGACACATCAACCCCTGCACCCCTGGCCCCGTCACCCAGGAAGGGGCAGCCCTGCCGTGGGGGCCACCCATCTGCTGCGCCGGGTACGATTCAGGCCACCGGATTTTTGTGCCTCCTGCTGCTCAGAGCTGCAGCCCAGGCTCAGCCACCCTGCCCTCAGCTCGTGTCTCGAGGTGGAGGTGGCCGACTTGCGTCCCCTTCTGCTCAGGCTGGTTCTTTCTGCTGTCCCAGCCCCACGGCAGATCTGCTGTCCCAGGGGCAGAGGCCTGTCCCCTGGGCTGTCTGATCCCTGGCCACACACACACACACACACGCTGCTCTTGGTCCCGACTGTCTCCTTCCCTCAGCTCCAGCCCCACCCCGTCTGCCTGGCTGCACGTATTTCTATCTCTACCTGAGATGTAATTTTCTGGACTTCGCTTCTATAAGCCCATCCATCACTCCAGGTTTAAGTACCATTTATGCAAAGATTGCCTTTTTCACTCATTCTGCCTCGTTGGCTTTCAGCCTGAAGTTGCTGCCCAGGCCGTGGGGCCGCCGCACACCGTCCACTGTGAGCCAACCTCGTCAGCCCAGGCCGTTCTCCTCTGTCCGCTTCACAGGGCTGGGGAGGCATCTACCGGACAGGCGCTCTGCATCGGCCACAGCGATCGCACCACGACAACTTCCCAGAGCCTGCGGGACCCAGGAGGCGGCCTCTTTCCATCACAGTCCCGGGTTTCAGGAGATGGGGAGGCAGCTTTCCAAGGTCAGGAGGGCAGCCAGAGTGAAAAGCCGGGGTTGAGGGCAAAGGCACCTTCCTGTGGCCTCTGGATAACCCTCCCTCCACATAGGACACCCGGATTCCTGGGGCCCCTGCAGCCGGGGAAGCCACCTGGTATGGCCCCAAGCTCCGAGGAGAGAGCTCTCCGGGCTCAGGACAGTGATAGCTGAGCTCAGACTCGGAGGCTTTTAAGAGTCAGCTGCAAATGCACCAACATGTTCACGCCCATCACCAACCACCGAGGTCCTCATCCCCCAGCTCCGTCTAAAATGACTTCCCATCGACCCCGTCCTGAAAACTGCACCCTGCCCAGACCTGCTCTGCACAAAGTCCTGTCTGAGAGCCTCCGGCCAGTTCCCATCACTTTTCTCTTCCGACGCTTTGGCTTTCTCGGACCACCAACACTCACCCAGTGGGTGCCTGCTCTGTGCAGGGCTCTGGGGTCCTGCCCATGCCCTCTGGAGCTTCTGTGTTGGTTTGTCAGTCTGTCCATCACCTCGGCGGGTTTTCTGCAGGGACCTGTCCCTTGTCACCTCCCCACAGCTCTGGAACGCACATGTGCGCCCCATTCCTGCTCCACAAGCTTCCTGCAGCCGGGGCACTCTGGGGAGCTTGATACTATGCAGACGCCGTCCCTAAGGCCCGGGTAAGCCTAGGAGGTGTCGTGCTCCCATCTGAGGACCCCTCGAGGACGGCGCTCTGTAAGACTGTCCCCTCCACAGCTGTCAGTCCTTCTTGATGCTTCTCTGCCCGTGCCCTGTGGCTGGGCCACATTCTCCAAAGGTTCCCCTGCTCTGCCATCACCTCCACCTCTATCTGTGGCCACAGCACACGCGCCTGATGCCTGGCCCTGGCCCTGAGCCCTTCCCTTCACCTCCCCACCCTCTGCCCGCCTGTGTCCCTCGACCAGCCATGCCCAGCAACTTGGGCAGACATAGCCTGTAGGACTGGGGACAGGGACAGACAGGCCCTGGGCAGCACGCAGTTTCAAGTGAAATATCGGAATGACTCCACTCAGTCATTTGTCAAAGTGGAAACTGTTGCTACCACCCTGTCCCTTGGGGGACAGGAGGGCCAGTGGCCCACAGAAAATAGCAACTTGCCCCCAGCTGACGACCTAGACCCGCTCACGCCCAGAATGTTTGTTTCCTGCCACGCCACATTGCTCCTTGGGTGGAAAACCTTCCCCCAGCCATCGAACCCCTGTGACAGGCAAGCCCTGGAGGGGGTGTATGCGTCACCACGGGGTCCCCAACCTTGGAGGCACCTGCAGCCCAGCCGCCCTGATCCCTCACAGTCTCCACAATCTTGGGAAAGGCACGTGTGACGCCTGCCGTGTTTCACGGCATGTTTCGGGCTTGCCCCTCCTGAGATGGTCCCCCCAGAACGCACGTCTGGCCATCACGGCTTTGCACACGACAGCAGAAACCCCAGCCCTCTGGAATTTATAGAGGGCTTTGAGTTTAATCATCTTTTATGGGCCACCTGAACTATGTATCATCTTCAATGACAGTTTAAAAAACACGTTATTCTTGCTGACACCTTTAGGGCCTATTTTACATCACAGATCAGGGGTTTCATTGCATTGCATTCTGGGTATCATCCACAAACAGGGAAACCAGGAGAAAACATCCCGGCGAAGTTGTGGAGGGCGGGAGAAACCTCCGCTAACGGTCTTCCCGGCAATCACTCCAGATTCCGCGGGCCGCTCCAGGCTTTTATTTCCGTCTAATCGCTGTGATTTTTACTGCTGGAGCTGAGCGTTGGATAAAGACTTCCCTTCAGGGGTAATTTAATTTAATACAAAAGCTCTCCCCCGGGGTCAGCGTGACAGGAAAACAGGAGGCATGTCCAGCGTGGCCCTCCGTCCCCGACCCGGAGGGCTGTGGGCGGGCTCCCGCTCGATTGGAGAATTTGATTTCTCAATACGCTTCCGTGATGCGAGGGAAACCGAGTGAAAGGCGCACTAATTACTACACCAGCAATGACCTGACCTCTTTTCAAAGTTTGAGGAAAGAAAGAAAAGTCCTAAACAAACTTATGAAGAGAGCACCATTTGGGGTTCCTGCCCACAGCCTGCCCAGCCTCCCAGCGTGTCAGGGGCCAGCAGCTGCTGACCCCACGTCCTTCATTAGGAGTGACTTCTCTTTCTTACCTGTCTCCCCACCCCACCCCCACCCCCACCGCTGAATACTGCATGGAGTCCTGCCTCGGCCCAGGGCCGTGGATTTTAGAAGAAGACGGGCCCTTGTGACCACCTTCAGCCTCTGCTGTGAGGGAGGAGAGCACAGGGCCGCTGGCTCCCTCTGGACTGCCAAAGGCCACCACTGACCCCTGAACTCGGGCCTCATCCACCAGGGCCAGCAGCAGGTGGGCCCTCGCACCCTGGGGTGGAAATGGCCGGCATTAGCTTAATGCCTCTGTGAAACCCTGCTTCCAGCCAAGAAGATCACCAAACCATCATCCTAAGACTCTTCCACCACCTTCCACGCACCAGACAGAGCACCTAATGGGACGCGATGCTGGGCCCTTTACAGGGCGGCAAATTGCCCTCCGAGGCCAAGCTCTAATGGGGCGGTGATTACAAAGAAACACAGGAAAGATGGATGGATGGGGTGGGGGGACAGATGGAGCAAGGAGCGAGGCACTGACCCCCCAGCTCAGGAGCTCCCAGCAGCCCCGTGGGAGGTGGCAGGAGCTGACGGCCAGGGCGGCCCGCTGTGGTCAGCCAAAGTCTCGGCCTCGGCTGTGCGGCGTTTCTTTGCTGGTGTGTGAGCCTCGGTCCAACAGAACCTCACTCGGGGGCTGCGGCTTCTTGCTGGGATTTCAGAAGTCTGCGCTTCCATGGAATCTCTTTCTCCAGAATAAGCAAACACCCAGCCCCCCCGAGACCTCCTCCACCACTCAGGTCTGGCCGCATCTGGGCAAACACCAGGGAGCCAAGTGCCACTAGACACCCATGTGATACGGACCAGAGGGCCACCCACCAGCATTGCCCGTCAGAAGCCCAGCTTTCCAGGACAGAGCAGCCCCCACTCAGGCTCTGGTGGCAGCAGCCAGTGCCAACAGGGAGGGTCCCTGCATCGCTGTCTACATGGCGCTTCCCTTCCTGGGTGTGCCCGCCTTGCACTTGCTAGAAGTCTTGGCGGAGATGGACTGAGGAGCAGGTGGGAGGGCTGCCGGGTCTCTGGGGGGAGAGACAGGTAGCAATGCCGGCCCTCGGTCACCCCGCTTCCAGCCTGAAGCCCCCTCCAAGGCTCCCAAGGTAGCCCACAATCCAGAGGCTTTCGTTTTGCTGGTTCAGGCATCGCCTCTGCCCTCTGGCCTGTCTCCCTCAGGAGCTGAGACACCCCCTGTGGCCAGCTCCACTGGCCTGTCTGCCCCAAGCCCTCCTCCAGGTCGGCAGAGACCACAGCACCTTCTTAGCACCTGACACACGTTCCTGCGTCACTCAGGTCCCAACCACCAAACGCAGATCTGTTCTGGGCCCCGGAGCACACAGGCAAGGCATGCAGACCTCTGTCCATCTGGTCATGGAGTCCGTATGTTATGGGCAACACGGACATACACGCAAGTCACATCGGCATGTGAGACAGTGAGGGGGCTCCTCGGGGCCAGAGATGCAGGAGGGGTCAGGCACGGCCGGGGGAGGGCAGAGGGGCAGTTTCTGAGAGTGGTGCTGAGACTGTCCCAAGGAGGGAAGGTTCCAGCAGACGGAACGGGAAGGGAGAGGAGCCGAGGAGGGAGGCCGTGGCATGGGGCATGGCGATGAGGGGTGGGCGTGGGGTCCCAGGGTGACTGGGGTGGGGTGGACGGATGGGAGCACAAGGGCCCACAGGGGCAGGAGGGAGGCAGGGGCATCCGATCTGTGACTGGCCCCGTTGCGGACTGTGCTGAGACCAGACTGTAGGGGACAAGCATGGATGGAGGGGAGGAGCCCTCAGAAGGCACCACAGCAGCACAAGTGGGAAAGGATGGGGCCAGGCCCACGGATAAGGGGTAGGAGATGGATTTTGGATCCTGGGGAGAGCAGTCCCTGCGTCCCCACCCCGGCGCCTCATCCATGGCTTTGCTTTCCATGGTTCCAGTTACCTGCGGTCCACTGCAGTCTGAAGATATTGAAGGGAATTCCCAGAATAAACAGTTCGTAAGCGTTCCCTTGGGAGCCATTCGGCATGGTGGAGTCACACGCAGCCCTGCTCCGTCCAGCCTGGGATGTGAATCGGCTCCTTGCCCAGGGCCTCCATGCCATACACGCTCCCCCACCGTCAGCCACTTGGTGGGGGGCCCGGGGGGTCAGACTGAGGGCCCAGCACTGCAGCGCTGAGTCCAACTAACCCTTATCTGACTCCATGTACTTTTGGGCCCCTGCCCACAACTGCTCCTGTGACCTGTATTATTGCACTATGTTGCTAGAATCATTCCATTTTATTAGTAGTTATTGTTCCTAATCTCTCACTGCACCTAATTTCTCAATTAAACTTTATCACGGGTATGTGCATACAGGAAAAAACACAGCATATGTAGGCCTCTCTATTATCCGCGGCTTCGGGCATCCACTGGGGTCTTGAAACGTGTCCCCGCAGACAAGGGGGGGTGCTGTGTGTTATGACGGCAGAGCTAACGGGACTCTGACAGTCTGGAGGACAGAGAGAGGAGTCAGGCCAGTTTCCGAGGGAAAACAGACATGACTGTGTGAGGACAGAAGGAGCCATCGGAGGGGTCAGCTGAGACGCCAATCAAGGAGACGAGACAGGACCGTTGGGCGTCTGGGCTTCAGGGGGACAGCTCTGGCTCAGGATATGCGTTTGGGGGTTGCCAGTCGATCAACTGCGGTTAAAATCCTGAGACTGCTGGAGACGACGCAGCGTAGAAAAGGTAATAGAGAGACGGGGCCGCGGGGCCCAGGTCCTCTGTGGACGGGACAAAGGCAAGGGGCAGGGCAGCTCCGACGCCCGGGAGGGGTCGACCGGGGCACGTACTGGCCACAGATCTGTGGGGCCGAGGCCCAAGAACAGAGCCCCTAGATCAGCAGGCCCCTGGGTGACGTCACTGGTGGCCTCGACCAGAGCCCCTGTGATGGAGTGACAGGAAGAACCCTGAATGGGGGAGCTTTTTTTCCCCCAGAATGTTCTTTTTTCTAAAAGCTTTACTGAAGTATAATTGGGACAAAATGAGCCACGCATATTTAAAGCGCACAGTTTGAGAAGCTTCGACTTATCTAGATGCATGTGATCTGCGTATAGCAGGAGGCAGAGACCTACATTAATATGTATGCACATATTCCCGTGAAGCCATGAGACAACGAGGACATCTGTGTCCCCGGACCTCCCTTACTCCCCTCTGGTCCCTCCTTCCCGCCCCTCCGAGCCACAGCCCCGCCCCAGGCAACGGCTGACACGCTGGCTGATGTAGGAATTTGCATTTCCTAGAACCTCCTGCACCTGTGGAGCCACACAGCACGGAGCATGTTTCTGCCTGGCTTTTTTTTTCACTCCACATAATCGTCCCTGCCACCGTCCCAGCTTGCACAGCCCTCCTCTGCGCTGAGTGGTGCCCCACCACAGGGCGGGCCACGGTTTCCCCGCCTGCCGGCCTACCGGCAGGCCCTTACATCTCCGGTCTTCAGCGACGGCACATAAAGCCACTCCGAGCATTTGCGCACAGACATTTGCCGGGAAGGACGCACCACTATTCCCGGGTAAAGGCCTAGGACGGCCGTGGCTGGACTGGGTGACAGGTATGTGCTCAACCATTTAGGAAACTCCCAAACTCATCCCCAAGGTGGTTTTGCCACTAACTTTTGCCGTGTGCACCCCGTGGAGGGACAGCAGACAGCTCTCCGTGTGTCCCCAGTCCCAGGCCTCACCACAGGCACCCAGCAATCCCACCCTTCGGGCTATTTCCGAAGGACTTGGAGCTTCCCCCTGGGGAGCTCTCTGCACCCCAAGGCTCACGGACAACCGAGTGTCCGTGGACAGATCGCTGGACAGAGAACAGTGCTGTGTCTCCATCAAATGGAGCATTATTCAGCCAAAACAGAAGGCCTGCCAGCAGAGCAGCACGGATGGACGTGGGGACATGGCGAATGGGGTAAGTCCGACAGAGAAAGGCAGACACTGGTTGATCTCCTACATTTGGCACCTGGAAGGCCGAACTCAGAAACAGGAGGTTGACTGGCGGGCACCAGGGGCTGGGGAGCGGGGGACGGGGAGATGTTGGTCCCCAGGGCACAAACGTCCAGTTACAAGTGACAACCTCCTCAGGATCGAAGCATGCTGGCCAGTCAGCAACGCCATGTTGTCTACTGGGAAGTTGCTGAGAGGGTGGACCGTACATGTTCCCACAAACACAAGGTCACTGAGTGAGGTGCTGGGTGCATCAGCCAACCTCACGTGGTGGTCGCTGCACAGCGTGTGGTCTGGAAATCATTGTGTTGCAGACCTACACCCGCATGTCAGCAGCACCTCAGTAACTGTGGGAGAAAGACCCTCTGTGTGGCAGGGCTGAGACTTGAACACAGGTGGTCTGACCCCCGAGAACCTGTACCCTGAACCGTTAAACCCCACCACCTCCCAAGCACACAGTGGGTCCTAAATTCATGCTTGCTGAATTGAGTAAAAGGAATGAGACAGAATGAACCCAGCCTGGCGTGGCAATGCCCCCCGCTCGGAGACCTCCGCTGCCCTGTGGACTAGTGTTCTCCACCCGGATTCCCAGCAGGCAAGACTTGGCGTGGCCGGCCCTGGGGCTCCGGGGACCCAAAGCACTCCTTGCGTGAGATCCTTAGAAGCGAGGCTTTGTTGCGGGGTGGAAATTGATGTCTATACAGGGAGCATTCATATCCACAGAACGACAATGATCTCGTCAGAAATTCCCAGCCATTTAGAGGTGTTAAAAGTTGTATTCTCAGACCTTTACAGCTTTCAAACCACTGTCTGCCATCCGTTGGAAGGGTTTAATTGACTTCTGGGGCACGCCGTCCTGAAGTACCCACCGAGTAGATATGCACAGTGGAGCCTTCCGTTCTTGCTGACAAAGAAATTCTGTGTCGTTAGTTTCAGTGGTTAAAATACAAATCAGAGGGCGAATGCACACACACGCCCTCACGGAGCGTAATAGAATCGCATTTGAGACATATTGAAGTTACTCAGGGAAACGGGGAAAATCTCTCCATTTTTATCTAATGGGCAATGCTCACTGAGCCCGCCTCTTCGCTGTGCCTTAATTCAACACGAAATTCTATTCACTTAGAACTTGCCTCTTTTAGACTTCGATGTCTAAGAATGGGGATGAAAAAAGCAGATCTGGCTCCCAGGCAGCCTTGCCCCTCCACCTTCCCCTTCTGGGGGAGACGCTCCTGCAAGGACGCACACCCACAAAAAGCCAGCCCCCAGCGCTCTGGAAGTCGGGAGACTGTTCACCCAGCCAGCTGGGAACAGGCAGCAAGTGGGTCGCCCTGGCACTCAGCAGGGGTCCTGAGGCCCATCTGGAGAGTCCCATGTGTGCGCACACATGTGTGTGTCTGGCTGGCAGAAACTCGCTCATCACGGGCAGGGTCTGCCTGTGCTGATGGGGGCTTAATTCCCCTCAAGCATTCGCTGTAGGGGTCCCACGGCTGTTGTTACCGCCATTGTCATTACTTTTCATGGAGAAACATCCCAAGAGGCGGCCGATGGTTCCCGGAGCATTGTCTGGAGCTGCCTTCCTGTGGACAAGGGCTGCGTCTTGTAGCCCAGCCCTGGGAGGTGTTGCGGGGGATCGGAAGTAACAAAACAGCCCCCAGCGGGTGTTCTGTTACCACGTCTGACTTGGAGCACAGTGGGACCCCAGGGGCCCATGGCCAGAAAATGCACTCAGGAGCTGTGAGTCTCAACCCTGGTGGGGACCCGTGTGCAGATCTCCGAGTGTCCTGGACACGGCGGACCACACCTGCGGGATGGCAGGAAGTGAGACCCATCAATGAAATCTCAAGCGAGCCACCGCCGTCCAGTGGACAGGAAGCCCTTACCGTGTACCTGTGGAATACTCACAAGGAAGCACAAGTGGGCTCCACGCCACGTATGGTGAGCAGAGCCAGGTCTTCCTGTTTGGGGGTTCACCAAATTTAAACACAAGCAAGAAGCACAAACCGCCAAGGTCCCTCCCAGGTTTCACAGACACCCCCAGATGTTTCTCCTTCGGGCAGGTCACCCTGTGAACTGCTCATCATCAACCCAGGTCAGCAGCCACTAAGAGCCCCAGTGGACCCTCCTGACCCAGGTAGACATGCTCAGATCAAAGCACCTGATCCAGGTGGGCCACCTTCCCAGGTGTGCTGGGGCCCGCTGGGGCTCAGCCAGGACCTTGAGCGTCCACGTTGATCCTTCCGTTAGAAGCTGAGTCACAGTTTCTCTGCGTTTGCACTTCCTGGCCAGTCCCCCACGGCCACAGGTGGTCTTCTTGTCACTGATAATGTCCAGGAAAACATGTCCCCCTGTGCCAGACCCCGGGCACCTGGCAGAGAGGCATTCACGCGTGCCGCAACTGACACGGGAGCCGTGAAGGGTCGATTTCATCTGTCCCCTGAGCTGAGTGTGTCCCCCAGGGAGGATGTTCTGGGACGCGTCCATGCCAAGTCTTGTCAACACTCGGTCCCCCCGTCACATCCTGTCAGATGGGATGGTGGCATCTCACTATCAGCCCCTTTCCATCTCACACCTACCTCCTTTGTCACTGTCACTTTGCTCTGAGGCACTTCTTCAGTGAAACTGGAGGCCAATTCCTTGCACCAAACTGCAGGAAAGAGCACCCCGGCACCCCACTGCACCCCCTGATGTGTCTGGGGTGATGCCGACCGGGAGGGTGGATGGGAGGATCCAGCGGCCTGACATTCCAGCTCCTTCCTGTCCGGTTCTTCCCACGGTGGTTTCATCGGTCCCTTTGAAACACAAAGCAGAGAGCCTCCGACAGGAGTGGGCGTTCTTAGCAAGTTCATCCCAACAACCAGGGCCAGAGCGGCTGGCCCCAGGCCTCCCGTCCCAGCAGACAGTCTGGCTGGGACGTGACGTGGCAAGTGGTTCATTGGACAGGACACAACTGAGCGTGTTCCCTGTGCGAGCATCCTTCCTCCAGGCCCTAGGGACCCGGTGACCAAAGAGGCCTCTGGGGCTGCTGGGAAGGACTGATAGGTGAGCAGGAACCTGGCGAGTGGTGTGACAAAAGGCATGCTGGGAGCCAGCTGGGGGCTGCAGGGCACTGAGCAGGGACCCTGAGGTCACCTTACATCTGACAGTGTGGCCAAGGACTGGCAAGAGGTGGGGACAGTGTCCTAGAGAACTGACAGCCCCCCAGGTCCAAGGGAGTGATGAGCTAAGGAGTCTGAACAGAAGGCCAGCGGGGACATTCTGGACAGACAGTTGCTTCCTGGGTAGGGACATCACCCCGGCTAAGGCTGCCCTGGCTGTCCTGCTCACCTGGACACCCTCTAGATGACCTCAACAGTCACTCTATTTCCGGGAAGGAAGCCAAATGCACAACTATAGGCTGGGGGCCCTGGTCTGAAGCGGCCGCATGTGGGAATGACAAGGTCTGGGGTGGGCAGGCTGTCCCTGGCCTTCCTGCCCCCTGGTTTACAGAGCCAGCCAGGGAGAGGGACGTGCTGGAAGTGCCCCCAGCACACTGCCCCTCGTCACTCCCTTGCACACAGGAACAGGGCGTGTCTCAAGCAGAGCTGAGGGTGTTGCCCTGCTGCCCATCCCCCGCTCACACCCTGAGGCCACCAGCCCCTGTCGGCAGGGGACAGAGAAGCAGAGGGTCTCCGTGGGGCATTGGGTGCTAGGGCGCGGCTCCTGCCAGGTTGTACGGGGGTGGGGCTGGGCCGGAGCTCAGTGCTCTTATCTGGTTTCCAGCCTTTTCTGTGTCTTTGCCAACGCCAGTGTCAGAGATCCCTCGTCTTCACTAGGCTTCGCTATGGTCTCGTCCCCTCCCAGGCCTCGGGCCTGAGGCCGAGGTCTGACTACAGGACAAGCCCGCACTGTGCCTGGTGAGGAAATGTTGAGATCCCTGGGACGGGGAGGGCGCTGTGAGACCCAGACCCTGCCTGAGCCCACTGGAGCCAGCCACCCCACCCTCCGGCTGGGTTCCGGGAAGCCCCCCGCCCTGGTGGGGCCGCCGTGAAGAGGCTGCAGGCGGGAAGCCGCGGGTGTCCCCAGGACCCGAGGCCTCTATCCAGCCACTGGGCTGGGATGAAAAGCAGATGCTGTCCTGTCGTCAGCCTGGCAGGTGCAAACGCGGCCGACTGATACCCCACCGCAGCCTTGAGCCCCTGCCCAGATGCCTGAGCCCTGGAAACTGAGAAAGCAGGTGAGCGTCACTTTACGCTGCCCCCAGGGCCTGGCACCAACCTCCCCACCCCCCGCCGCCTCACCCACACACCTCCCTGCCACCCCTCGGCCCCATGAACTCTGAGTCACCAAACGGCCCTGGGAGCCAGCATGCTCAGCTCTGCCTGCCAGGGACACGCAGCAATGTCCTCGCATGTGACCTGTGAGCTGATGGTGTCGGTGCTCCTGGGACCACAGTGGGGACAGGGCTGCACCTACACACCAACAAGAGCGAGTAAGAACGGGGCAGCAGCCCACACGGAGGAGCCGGGAGAGCAGCACAGGCATGTTGGGGAAGGTGACAGTCCCGAGGGACCAAGCTGAGGGGTGACAAGGACGTGCTCAAGTGGAGCCCTCACGGGGCTGCCAGGAGCGTACTATGAACTTTACGGAGACCCCCATAGGTGTCACCGTCCCTGGCTAAGGCAAGCTCAGAGCTGCACATGTCCCCAGTTTATAGATGAGGAAACTGAGGCACAAGTGAGTCAGAGCCAGAATGTGAGCCAAGGTCTTAGATCGAGTGACCACGCTCATTAAAAACTTCCGAGAAATCTGAGCCTCGCTGTGCAGGCCCTGGGTGCCCCCACCACTCCTGACAGCAGCCCGTGGTCCCCTCTCCCTCCCCGCAGTGTCCCGCCTCGGGAGGCCACATCAGTCCCTGTGCCTGGGCTCCCCCAGGGCAGAGCAGGGATCCCTCGCTTTCCAGACTCACAGAGCCAGCCTGGTGGACACAGGAAAACTGGTATTTTTCACGAGAGCACTGCCTTCCTTCAGACCCTGAAGGACCACTGGGTTCTCTCTCATTCCTGGCCTCCCCGGGACCCCAGAGGCATCCCTCGAGGCTCCAGGAGCCCAAGCCCCTGCCTCCGGCCACAACCACCCCCTCTCCCCACAGATGGATTCACACAAGCTGGCTGCCTCATTCACCAAGGCCTGCGTTCCAACAAAGTGTTCGAGCCTCGGAGCCGGGAATTGTCGGGAGTATACCATTAAAGGATTAATTCAGACGCGGCCTAAAGGGCCTCATTTCCTCTCTTGAGCATTAAGTGAGTGCCCAGAAAACGCCACGAGAGGAGATAGCCAATTTATATTTTAATCAGCTTTACAAGAAAAGGCTCAAAGAGGCACCAAGTTGTACCCGATTGCCACCAACCTGAGACGCTGGAACATTTTGAGCCCATTCCGCTTTGTGAATATTCCAGCCAGTGTTCTGAAAAATCCTGATGTCTTATTTCCCTGTAGTCAGGACTCCTTCCTTCCTTCTTTCCTGGGCACGGTTTTCCCAGGAAGGTCCGATACGCGTGTGTGCAGGTACGTGTGCGTGGCGTGTGTGCGTGTCGGTGGGTTGATTTGCTGATGAGCACAGACTTGAATTTCTTTTGAGAACACAGACAACGTTTGGTGCATGACTCAGTTTCCCTCGCCTGCTCAGCCACAGGCGTGCTTGTGTGCACGGCCTCCCAGGTGACCGCACATACCTGCATCTTGGAACCCGGCGGGTCTGAAGCCTTCTCACACTGAACTTGGCCGTCAGGGCAGCGAGCAATTGCTCACTCCAGGCTGTGCGTCTCCAAAGCCAGCCAGCGACTGCTCTGGGTGCAGTCTTGGGTGGCTGCAAAGATGCCACTTCTCTTCTAGGAGAAACGCCAGCCCTTGGGGACTGTGACATCAGTATTCTTGTCATCCTGAGCTCCTCCACCGCTTGGAATGCTCCAGAACTCAGTGAGACAGAACCACTGGAGGGTAGAAGGTCTGCATAAAGCCTCCTCCGTGGTGCCGCACACTTGGACTCTCCACAGCACCCCCCACACCGCGGGCTGGTCCCAGTGCACGCCTGGCCCCAGCCTGTGTATAAAGTGGATCGGACATAAATCTGTCCCTTGGGGCCCACACGCTCTAAGGGCAGCTACTAGACAAGCATGAATAATTCACGAGTGCTAAATGGTAAGTGCTGGCAGAGACACCCAGGCACAGGGCTCTGCAGGTCAGAGCAGGGCAAACATGAGGATGGGCGTGCCACCTGTCTGCCCAAAGCCTTCCAGAAGCTTCTCACTGCACTCAGCCCAAGCCAAAGCCTTAGATGACCCACGGGGCCCTACTTGTCCTGTCCCCCATTCCTCCTCAATCACCCTTCCTCTGTCCTTAATTCTTAGGGCACCCCACCTGGGGAGCCAGGCATTCTCACCCCAGGCCCTTTGCACCTGCTGGCCTCTGGGCTGGTGACCCTCTTCCCAGGCATTCTTACCTTAGGACCAGAAACAGAACCAGTGAGAGACAGGTAGATGGATGGATGGATGGATGGATGGACAAAGAAAAAGAGAAATAATGTATAGGTAGATGTGTAGATGGATGGATGGAGGTAAAAGATAAACAGATGATAGGGAGATGGATGGGGAGACAGAGAGAGGTAACAAATAGACGATGGATGGATGGATGGATGTATGGGTGGGTGGGTAGAGAGGTAACATATAAGTAGATGATCGATACATAGAGGTCATAGATAGATGATAGATAGACGGAAGATAGATACACACACAAGGAGAGATAATAGATAGATAGATGGTAGGTAGGTCGGTAGTAGGTGCAGACAATCATGAGACACTGGCTCAGGTGCTCAGAGAGGGTCAGAAGTCCTAGGACAGGAGGCCCAGGAGAGCCGGAGGCCTGGGAAGGAGAGAGGCTGACCACGTGGGCCTCAGTCTGAGGGCAGAAGACCAGTGTCCCAGCTCCCGCCATCAGAAGGAAGGGCGGCCTCTCCCTTCTCCGTTTGCCCATCCAGCCCCTCTGTGGACGGGGCGAGGCCACCAGCCCAGGGAGGGCCACCGGGTCACTGAGGCCACCCACTCAAATGTTGCTCTTGTCTGCACACTCAGAAAAAAGAGCGGACCAGATATCTGGGTGCCGTGGCCACGCCACCTGACACCTAAAACCACCCGTCTCCCCAGCCATCGGGAACAGCTCCATGCCATCGGTGTGGGAGCTCTCCCAAAGGAGCACTCGTGGGAGAAGGGTCCGGAGAAGCCTTTGTAGACACGCAGGCACAGCTCCCAGAAGAGCTCCACGGCCTGGGGGAGCAGAGGGGAGGGGCACAGCTAGAGCATGCTTGATCAAGGGGGGGGTCATGTCACTAGGGAGAAGGCAGAGCATGTCTGTATGTGATGGGAACAGTCAAGTGGACGGGTCAAGGACCGCTGCCTGATGCATGCAGAGAGTTGCTATGTCAATGTCCTTGAGCAGGTGAGCAGGGGGGTCCTGGTTGGGGAGGGATAGCCCTCCATCCCCTCCCTTGCAATTCCCAGGCCCTCACCTGGAGGCAGCCTCTGAGGCCACTCCCGGAGGTCATCTGAGGACTTCACAGCAGCAGCACCTGGTGAGGGTGGGAAAACTACAGAAACACGCGGCCCACAGCCTTCCCGAACCGGGAATGTTTGTGTGGGTTCCAAGTTGAATAAACACACAGCAGGCAGCTCACCAAATGCCAGCACCTTCCCTCTCCTCTAACAAACGGCTGATTAGGCTCAATCACAGCTCCCGCCGCACGCTAGAGCCCTGCAGGAGGGCGGCGGACACGGCCTGGGCTCCGGGAACAGCTGCACTGCCCACATCTGAGGCCCCAGCCGGGCATGGCTGCAACTTAACCGCCCTGGGCTCACGGCCAGCCCTCTGCCTTCACGTCTTCTTCTCTCCTCAGCCTCCCAGGGGAGCTGGGAGCTCTGCCACCAGGCATGGCACCCACGGAAGTTGTTCTCAGCTCAGAGGGGGGTGGGTGTCTGCAAGGTGGCCCCAGCGTGGCTGATGGGCTCTCTCCCAGCACGCCTCCTTCGTGAGGATGTGCCAGGTCCACAGGTACAAAGTGGGTCACGGGCACTCACTCACAAGGCCCCCGTGTTTTTCAGGTCTGCCTTGCAGAGCACCAGCCTCCAACGGTGCGGAGCCATCTGTCATTCTGTCATCTGCCTCTACCTTTTGTCCACCACGTGTGGGTGGGTGAGCACCAGAGAATGGATGGAAATCCATGGGGTGGACGGACAGCGTAAGATGGACAGATACACATGGGCTGGATGGGTGTCCATAGGATACATAGATACCTACAGACGAAGGGGTGTCCAGAGGATGAGTGGAAAGCCGTGGGATGGATGGATGGTTGCACTGGGTGCATGGTTATCCACAGAATGGCTAGCTGGCCATGGGATAAACAGGTAACCGTAGGATGGACGGACAGCCATGGGATGGATGGATAGATGGGTGGATGGATGTTCATAAGGTGAATGGATATTGTAGGCTGAATGATATCCATAGGATGGGTAGATACCCACAGAGTGAATAGGTAGCCATGGAATAAACAGGTAACCATAGGGTTGATGGGTATCATAGGACAGATGGGTAACATAAGATGGATGGATAGCACAGGATAAACGGATACCCAAAGAATGAATAAATGTCATAGGATACATGGATATCCATCAGATGGATGGACAGATAACCACAGGGCAGATGGATAGCTATAGATGAATGAATATGCATAGGGTGAGTGGGTGTCCATGGGATGAATGGACATCCATAAGGTAGACGGATAGCACAGGGGGGATGACCAGCACCCGCCATCTGACACTCAGGGAGAACAAGGTCACTCCTCTTGCTCAGGGCTACAGTGGCCCTGGCTTATCCGACGTACTATGTCACTCCCTTCCCACTGGCCCCAGCTGCTCTCCTGGCTCAGTGTGGGCAGGGCTCCTCCTCCAGACCCCCATGGCACTGTCCACAGCCCAGACTCCCAGGCCACATTTCTGGGCTCTGTCCAAGTTTCTCTCTGGTGCTCCTCCCCTGGATAAGCTTGCACACACCCCCCATTTCTCTGCTCTGGGGGGTCACCCACAGCTGCTCCAGGAGGGCTGGTGTTTCCCCCACTCTGGGAGCTTGTGGCACTTATCACTGCAAACCATTAGCTCTGCCTCTATGGTGAGAACTGGAGGATGTTCTTCATACCTGTGCTCCGCACAGAGTGGGGCCCCGACATGGACCAGTGGAGGATGGCTGGCTGGGTGGCTGGCTGGGTGGGTGGATGGATGGATGGATGCATTAGTGAACAGAAAAATAAATGGATACATGAATGAATAGATGGATGGATGGATGGATGGAAGGATGGGTGATGGATGAATGGATGGTGGATGGATGGAAGGAAGGAAGGATGGATGGATGGATGGTTGGAAGGAAGGAAGGAAGGAAGGGTGATGGATGGATGGATGGAAGGAAGGATGGATGGATGGAAGGAAGGAAGGAAGGAAGGATGGGTGATGGATGGATGGATGGATGGAAGGAAGGATGGATGGAAGGAAGGAAGGAAGGAAGGAAGGAAGGAAGGAAGGAAGGGTGATGGATGGATGGATGGATGGATGAATGGAAGGAAGGATGGATGGATGGATGGACGATAAATGAATGGATGTGTAGATGGACTAATTCTAGCACTGTAAACCCTCATACGCGACAGTAGGAAACAGAGGACAGAATGAACAGTCGGTGCTGTGGGCTCAGGGGGCCCCCTAACTGAGTCTCAGGTATCACATACTTCAGGCCAGTCCGGTTCCCCAGACCAGCCTGCTCTCCCTGGCCCCTAGGACTTCAGTCCACTTCCCCGAATTCTCACACTTGTTTCTCTACCACTGGCCACAGCCCCATCGCTGGCTCTGCTGCTCAGCTGGACACCTGCTTCCAGCCCCTGTAGATCTAAGCCTGTCCAGTGGCCCCATAGCCGTGGTAGACAGTCTCAGACCTCAGACCCCCTGAAGCACAGCCGTGTGTGCCCAGAACTTGAGTGCATTTTCCAAGGACAAAGAGACACTGGATCGGCCTCTTCGTGATGAGGAGTAGGAAGAAAAGAAGGAACAAGGGGCCACCCTTCCCAGGCCTGAGCCTGTTGTCACAGGACAAACCACCCTGCTGTGTCGTGTGGAGGGGGCAGAGAAGGAAGGCCAGGGCGTGCTCGGGAAGGATGTAGGGGTGATGCCTGGGGCAGGGCACACTGATGAGGGCCTGGAAATGCCCACGAATACCCTTTAACAACTCCTCAGGCAGAGGGAGATCAACCCCATTTCACGGGCAGGACACTGAGGCACCCGGGAAGAGGTAACACGTGCCAGACCCTCCGACTAACAAGGGATCAAACCAGAATTGAAGCCCAGCCCTGTCTCACCCTGAAACCCCTCCCAGAACCCTGGCTGGGGCCCTGGGATGACCCGGGGGAGGCAAACAGGAAACTGATGCTGACGGAGAAGGGGATGCAAAAGGCAGGGCCTGCCGCGGCCCTCTGCTCGGGCACATGCCCACCCACTGGCAGAAACCACGAAAGGAGCATCCAGTTTTGAACCTTTTCACCGGAACATTCCAGAGCTCACCAAGCAGCAGATGCTGGGCTCCCTGCCGCACGAGATGATGCTAGCCCAGTATGTGACAGCGATTAATAGCTTATTTCTCAAATCAGCCTATTAGAAATGATCACGCAGGCAACCGCGGGCCATTAATCTGCATTGGAACCCAGCCGGCGCCGGCTGGTGCCCGCACAGAGTCCTTAGGCTGCCCAAGGCTGGGGGCTTCATGCACAGAGAACACGGCTGTGGAGGGATGGCAGCCAAGGACAGGCCCCAGCAGTGTCCCAGGCAGGGTCAGTGGGGGACCCAAAACCTCAGGGACCATAGGAGGCCTGGGCTTTCTCCTTGAGGGTCAAGGGTGGCTCCACATGCAAACAGATTGGGAGCCCATGATCTGCCATGGGTGATGGCAGGCAAGAGAAGGTACAGTACCCAGAATGGGATGTCCCTGGACCCAGGACTTAGGTGGAGTATTTTGTCACTGCCATGGTAAAGCGTCATCATCGGCACCTGGTAATAACTCAAAGCAGAGGGACTGAGTTTCTTTAATGTTTTAAAATTCTCCGTAGGCCACATGCCCTTACTGCCTATTCCAGGGCTCATACATCCCACCACCCATGGGCCTCTCCCCACTGGGTGCACCCTCCTAGACAGGGGTGCCCTCCTCAGGGTGCTGACTGTCCCTTCCCCATCACCCCCCGGCCCTGAGAGATACAGACACTTCAGGGTCACCTGAGGGGTGCTCACCTGAGACTCCGAGACCACAGAGGTGGGGTGTGGGTGAGCCAGCCCCAAAACTCCGAGTCCCAGAGGCCCGGGGGCTCCATGCAGCACCCCCTCCAAGCGCTATCCTCTGTTCCATGGAAGGGAGCAACGAGAGAGTGTGTCATCCCTTTGTCCTTCCCCAGAGACCTCAGCATCTTGATTTGGTGACAAAATGCCACACTGCCTCAGCCTCCCTTCCCTTTGTGGTGGTCACGGGGAGACACTTGAAGCCCCCGTGTCCCAGGCTCCGCACAGCCTCTTCTTCGACTGCCCATTGGCATTGCCAGGGTGCTGTTTGGTCCCATTTTCTTGGCTTCTGAGCCAAACTCACCCACATCCTGCCTGCAATGGGCGGGGCTGAGCCTCCCCAAGGCCTCAGCCAGGGACGTGGTCCCCAGCACTCACTACCAGCCCTGCTCTGGAAACTCTGCCTCTGTTGGAACTTGGGATCTCTTACCTGTCCCCAGTCTTTTCTGAGCTCTGTCCCCAGCCTCTCACCTGGCTCTTCAGGTGGCCCCACCACACGACTGGATGTCTAGGTAGATCCCAGGCCCAGCCACCGCCTCAGCGGGTTTGGCCAGGTACGCCCCCCAGCTTCTCCTGTCTTCTGCAAAACCTTCAGCAGCCGCACTCTGGGGGTCCCCTGAAAACACCCCCGTGTCCCTCCCTGGTTATTCAATCTGAACCCACAGCATGCAGGTGCGCAAGAGGGACACCTGGCCCTTCACAGAGCGATAACAACGTAGGACAGTCTGGACTTAGCAGGACGATAAATAAAAGGGCAAGTCCGCCCCTGGCAGACATTACTTCAAAGAGCACACACCTCCCCCGGGCAGCCTGGCTAACGTGGACTTTTTCAGAGCAGCAGCCCCGTAAGACACGCTCCTGGGCAAAAGAGCCCCACGCAGAGACACGTGCCACCGGCGGGTTTTCCGCTGTGGCTGAACTTCAGCCAAGAACAAACTCTACACACAGATGTCCCCTGTGAGGTTCTCAACAGAGACCCTCATTTGCATAACTGATGACCGCCCCATCCTACAGTCCTAGCAGAGGCTCCCGGAGGTCCCCAAACTCTCTCCTGAGGCTGATTTTCTTCAAACGTCCAAGTGCAAGATTCACAGCCGTCGTCCGTCTGGTTGGCTTGGACATTTTCACAGGTAGGAGGTTGGAAAAAGCAAGCGGCAGCCCCCGCCCTCCGGTACACTCACTGCACAGCGCACCTGCCAGGCTTCCCCTAGCCCCCCTTCATTCTCCTGCCTGTTAATGTGTTAGTGATCACTAGCATTGGTGAGCAATTCCAGAGCTACGTGACTACCTGCCGTGGAATCTACCTACATCATTCGTAGCCTCTCCTTCCTCTGCCCGCTTCTCCTGCCTCCCGTCCCAAGCCCCTGGGAGCAGGGCTTTGCTGTTTTCACATTTCCTCTGCATTTCCTGCATCATTGCCACCCAGGTCCCTGAGCCACCCACCCACGGCGGCATTCTCTGTGGGAGCCTGCCCACTAGAGATGGGTACAACCTAGAGAATGGCCATTTCTTTGGGTAATTCAGAGAAAGTATTCCAAGAAAAAGGAAGGTCTTAGTGTATATTTTGATTTCCCTGGCAAAAACAAACTTCAGGAAAATGTCCGTAATCATCCTTGTTTGTACTGTTGACCCTGAGGAAGTAAAAAAAAAAAAACTACCAAGAAGGGCTCCTGGTGGCTAACTGGGCTCAGGGTTAAAATCAGAGCCTGGCAGCCATTTCTAAACAGAGTCCCCCGCACAAGCTGTGCGTTAGGGAGGCGCCTGCACTGAACTGCCCGCCAGCCCTTCTGATGATCTCCCATCGTATTTCAACCAGTAAGACTGAGACGTCCCCACGCAATCACAGCTGCGAACCACCGGCTTCTTCTGGGAGCCATCAGAGCTGGTCCATGCTGACCAATCAGGACAGCGCCTTTTGGACCAATCAAGTCATGAAGATTTGGAGCCTCTATTTGCATGAGGATGAACCAATCAGGGACCAGGGGTGGAGACTTCTCTCTATATAAGCCAGCTCCCCGCTTGCTCTGGGACACATGTCTCCTTTTTGCCTGAGTGAGGAGGCTGTGTTTCCCCAACTGGAGCTGAAACAGCGAAGTTGCGCGTTCCGCGTTTCCAGGCCGGGACAGAGAGGGGTGGAGCAGAGAAGGCGGGGCGAGGGGTGGGGCAGGCTATGCCATGCCATGCCAGACCACGTGGGGCCACACGGGGCCACGCCAGAGCTGGAGCTGTTTGTACAGGATAGTTTCCTTCTTCGCTGCACCCAAACTGGGGGGTGCTATTGGCGTCGTTGAACTGGTGCTACTGACTATCCACGGACAGCACCTACATGTCGTTCCAGTCCCCTCAGCCCCACCGTTAGCTCATCGCAGCAGAGGAAGCGTATTTAGGCCAGGAGTGGCGCTGGATTGCCCAAAGCAGGGAGTGCCATTAGGGGAGAAATCTGGGAAGAAAGCCTGTGGCAGTGTGTCTGTCTCCTTACCGGGGACCAGGAGCGAGGAGGAAGCGGCAGGGCCCAATTAGAAAGGGCTGCTGTTTCGCTTTCTTAGTTTGCCTCACTGCCTTCCTCATTAGGAAGAGTAATGCCTTGCCCTTCCTGCAAAAAGTCGGGGAGAAACATGGAGTTCTCCAGCGATTTTTAAAGCTAGAAAATAATCCACCAGAGGGAGAAAAAAATACAGCCCCAAATGGAGCCCTCTGTGAGCAATAAATCTGCTACCTATTGTAGGCTGTTTTCCTAAAACAAAAGTGACGGCAGCAAGCGATTTTTATTATTGCTTGTATATTGTTTAAATATTTCATCTGGGAGATGCTGTGAAGAGAGACAATAGTCAGTCTGACACAAGATTTATTAGAGAAAGTTTTCACAGATATATTTGTAGGGAACGAAATATGTTTGCAGAGATCATTCCGGATTTACAGTGATTAATAATGGATCGGGTGGCACAGACACCAAAGGGCCTCCGCCCTGGCATTTCTGTTCTAGGCTGAGTCAGATCAGAACATGAACTTCAACAGTGCCAGGAGCCTTTTGCTAAAACAATGAGCTTCCCCGAATCGAGTGAGTTGAACGCCAGTCTTCCCACCCAAAAGGCACGCCAGACTGCTTAGTTAAATGCGGGCTGGGTAAGGGGGGATCCGAGTCAGGAGGCGTTCATGGGCTTGGCACAAGCAGGGCCTCCCTGGGACCTGGGATCTGGGATCTGTGTCTGCTCCAGGGAGGGGACGAGGCTGCAGAAGGAGAGACAGAGCCAGGAGGCTGCCCTTGTAGGTGCCTCCTTTCTTCCGCTGTGACCGAGTGCCTGTGTTCTGGCCGTCACCCCAGGCACCAACAGCAAGGGTGTGGCCTTGACTGACTTCTGAAGGCGACCAGCGATCAAGTATTAACCGAGCACACCGCACGCCTGGGCAACGCTACAAGTCTGGTCGCTTATCCTCACAGCTGCCATGGCGGAGCCCAAGGTGGGAGCTCCCTGCCCACCTCCCTGCAGACGCACGTGCGGCAGGCCCAGAGCGGCCCCTCCCAGGAGGTGCCCGGCTCTCCGAGCGCAGAGTGGGGGTGCACTTCCTGCTGGACGACTGGCCTCTGCAACGCCATCCATCTTCTCCCGAGAGCTGGAGCTGGCGGGGGAAGGCAGCCTGATTAATAAAACTCGTGAGCAGGCCCCGAGGTCAACGCTAACAGGCTCCCAATAAACAGTCTGTAGATTGAATCTTATCACCCCAGAGGGGTGAGTGGGCTTTGTCGAGACGCGACAGCCATGCCCATCTGCCCCACCGGTGACAAATGGCCCGCCACTCGTCAACCGTGATGATGAGCTCTGGCTGGGCGGCAGGAGGCACTAATGAAGCCGCCCTCGCCACCGCTCCGTGGGGTGGGTGGGCTTGGGTGGCAGCTTGCATCCGGCTCGAGGGCGGCGACCGGCGGGGTTCCGGGCCTCCCCAATTGGTTGCCATGGAGAGGAAGTTGGATGGTTACGTACAGCTGTGCGATGTCCCCCCCGAGACGCGCCGTGACAGGTTGAACTGGAAGTAGCAAATGAGAAGCTATGATCTGCAAACTGTAGGGCTCCGTGATGGATTGGGCGCCGGGGCCGTAAACAGTGCTCCGTGTTCCAGCGGCGTAGAGCCCAGCAAAATGAAACAATCAGTCTGGGAGAGGCACACACAGTGCGGCCACCGGCTACCGCTGACCTTCTGCGGCGCAGCATCCTGGGCCGGGGGGGAGCCTGCCCAGAGCTAAGGACCACCTCCGCTGGGGCCGGCCAATGCCAGGGCTCTCTCTGCAGGGCCCGCTGGCTCTGAGTCCATCGGATGAATCCTGCCACGTGTGGCTACTGGGGTTTTTTAAATAAAGGCATCCACCCGCTTGTCCTCAGCCAGTCGGTCCCCAGCCAAATCCGCTTGGCCTCACTGGAGGGCGCTGGCTGTGTGCCCAGGAGCAGGAGGTGAGTGTCCACAGAGTTGTGTGTCCCTTGGACCTCCCGCCCATTCCCTCAGCCGCTCCAGCCAACTGCACCCCGACAGGGACCACAGGTGGGGGCCGGAAGACTCGCCAGGACCCCCAGCAGTCTGTGTGTGAGGGGACACGGACCTCGGCCACACCAGGTCCTGGGTTTGGGGGTCAGTTGCTGCACTGCGACCCGGGCTGTCTGAGCAACATGTGGGCGCCGGTCAGTGTTTTCACAGTGACCTCTGGGCACCTGGAGTCAGGCCTGAGCATCTCACACCCAGAACATCCCTGCTCAGAAAACCAACTTGGCAGGCGGCCCGGCTCCTCTGGAGCCGTGGGGCCATAGCCGGGTCATGGGGGCCCCCCTCACCTTGAACCGTTCACCTCTAAAAGGGGACGCTGCTTCCTTTGCTGCAGTGAGGACAAAAGGGCTTGGTAATAGACCCAATGGCCTGCTGTGCAAGGACTTACTTTGCTGCTATTATTGCAGTCACTGTCGGCGTCAGCACAGCCGGAATCACCGAATCGGCCGCAGTGCTGGAGAGAGAGAACACACCGCCATTCACTCTAACAAGGGGAGGCCCCACGGTGCCTGGAACCAGGCGGGAGGCCCTGGAGGCGGGCAAAGGGGCAGCGTTCTGGGCACGTTTTGAAGACGGCCGGTGGCAGGCTATGTTCTCTGGAGCAGCCTCATCAGAATACGCTTTCCCAGTGTTCCGCACTGTGTCCCTGCCTCCCCCGCCCCCTCCAAGAGACACAGGCTAATTCCCATCTTGGAATGTGGCCAGCACGGGGCAGCTTCATCCAATAGAACACAGCAGAGGGATGCTGGGCAACATCCAGCCGGGCCCTGAACGACGATGCCCCCTTCCCTGCAGTCACTGGAGCACCACGTGGAGCCTCGTGTGGCCGTGAAGAAGCCCAACCACACTGAGGCCCACAGGCATGGCCACAGGCGGGGTCTGGGCAGCAGTCCCAGCCAGGTCTCGTGGTAATCAGACACCGGACATGTGACTGGAGATGAGTCCAGCTCCAGCTGGCGAGTCACCTCCACCTCAGGTCTTCCTCCAGAGGTCCCAGAGACAGGCTGTCCCCACTGTGCTCTGTCCCAACTCCCGACCTGCAGAACCTGTGAGTATGTTATAAAGGTTGTGCTTTTAAGGTGACAAGCTTGGGGGTTGGTTGTCAGGCAGCAGTAGCTGCTGGGATGGAGGCACAGCCAGGAGGACCGGCTGAAGGACTGGAGGAACAAGGTGTAGGCCATGGTCAGGGATGACTCAGGGCCTGACGGCACCTGAAGTTTTGACAGCAGATGTCAGGGCAGAAGCTCCAACTGGGCGTTTGTAAGAAGGGGTCTGCAAGCTTGAGCTCAGGTTCTGTAGCGTCTTCGTCGGAGAACGAGGACGCAATACCAGGAGACGGGGGGCGGGGAATCACTCAGAACTTAGATGTGGCTGGAGAAGGCATCAAGCGCCCAGTCCTGAAACGTGTGTGCACGCTCACCAGCACAAGCCCAGGAGAAGGTTCCCAGCAGCCTTGCTCCTGACGGTCCCGAACTGGAAACAGTTCCATCCCCCATCGCCCATAAGGTGAATAGATACACGGTAGCCTGTTTCCACAGCAGCCAAAACAAAGTCTGTTGTACATGGAATGACGTGGATTATAATCTCCCAGATGGGCTGTTAAATCAAAAAAGCCAGACGGAAACTGGTACGTACTTCATTGTTATCTTTATAGGAAGTTTTTAAAAAAATAGGCAAAACAAATGGATCATTATGGAAATGAGCTGGTAAGAATGTGGGGTGGCAATGGCAGGGAGGGGACGCAGGGGACCTCCAGCGCTTTCACATTGTGTAGCCTGGAGTACAGGTGCGCTCGCCTCCGGAAGCCCCGTCCAGCTGTGCATTGACGTCTGTGCTCCGCTTCCCTTAAGTACTCACAGAAACACTCCCCCGTTCCGCACGCAGGTGGCCCCAGGCGTCACGTCCGGCTTTTCGGTAACAAAGCCAGAACCCCCAGTCTTTGAACATCTTTTCAAGCAGCAGCTCCCTTCTCTGGGGCTCTGCTTGCTGGTTAAGAGAGAACTTTCTCTTCCCATTTGAATTCGGGGGTGGCTGGGTCTCAGACCCTGTGAACGAAGCGCGAGATCAGCGTCCCCTGCTCCGGGGCTCTGTCACACCATCGCGGGTCAAAGTCCGTTCAACAGAGAATCCGACGCACTCGGTGGCACTCGGTGGCACTCTGCTGCGTTTTCACAGACCTTCCGCATTTGTGCCAGTGCCTTAGGATTGGTTAAAATGAGTGAGATGCCCGTTAAAGGATCCTTAATCAGAGTTCCAAGAGATAACAGCACCCCACTGTCTTGGTCACCTGCCCCACGGTGGCATTGGGTCCTCATGGGTGATGGGGAGGACAGTGTCCCACTCAGCGGGAGGGAGGGTCCCGGCCAGGACTACCCCCGAAGAGTGAGCTGGAGGAAAAGGAGCAGGCACGGCCTTTTTCTGTGGCTGCCGAATCACACACACTGCAAGATTCAGAGGAGAAAACACAACCCTCCAATAGGTTCGGTAGGAAATGACTGGGCATGGGGCCAAGAGCCCGGCGTCCAGCCCTGGTTTGTACGGTGGCCCCCAAGCTACAGGAGGCTGTCTTCCCCCCCACCCCCGAGTTCCTCACCGACCTCTGAGCCAGCACGAGCTGAGGCTCATAGAAGCTCACACAGCCATGCTTGGCAGGCAGGCAGGGGCAGGCGGGCATCTCCCTGCCATCCCGGTGCCCGGACACCTGCCTGCAGGTGTTCTGCCTGCTCACCTCCCTCACAGTCTCCTCAACTCATCGGATGTCACATCACATGATCCACATGCTTTCCTAGTTTATAAAAGCTGGAAGAAGAGGGATCTTCAAGAACCAAACATCCCCCTTGGCTCAGACAAGCTGAGACAGCGCAGGAAACAAATGTGTGCTTCCCATAAATGTCACGGCGAACTTATGACGCCAGAGGGATGGATTTCAAAAGCCTGTCCTTCTGCGCCCTGGCGAGACCAGCTCTGTCATCTACACAGACCTGGATCCAGAGAGACTCCATGGAAATGAGCTGAGTTTCTGCAGCATCTGGCCCGGAGCCTTAGGGCTGCGTGTGGTTGCCACATTTCTGGAATCACTTTTAAGCGGTGTTGCAGCTGCGTTTTGCTGCTTTGAGAGTTGTCCTTGTTCCCCGAGAAGCCATGACCGTGGGGGGAGGGGGAAGGGGCTGTCCCAGCTCAGAAACATAGATGAATAAAAAATAAGTGTAAAAGGAAGAAAGGAAGAGAGGAAGGAGGGGAGGGAGGGAGGGAGGGAGGGAGGGAGGGGCAGGGAGGGTGGCTGTTCCTGGGGGTGGCAGCATGGTCTGGGGCTTCGGGGTTTACAGGGTGGGCATTTATTCCAAAGCATACTGGGAGAATACCACATGAGTGGGACAGCAAACCAAGGACAGGAAAGTGTCATTGCTCAAAGTAAAAGAGGCGTCCACATAAGAAGTGTCCACACTGATAAGGGTCCCACGGACGACAGTGCCAGGAAGCAGGACCCAAAGCACGCCCAAGAACAGCAGGACTGCGGCCTCTTTATGCACGGAACCAAAGGGAGATTCCTGGAGGCAGGAGGGAGCACCGGAGGGTTGAGACTGTGCTTCCTTGAGGGGCCCAGAGAAGAGGAGGGTTTTGGCCTTGAGGACCCCTCGGGCACGTCAGAGGGGTGCTGACCTGCACGTACATGAACAATGAGCAGGGCTTGCTTGAGGCAAAGGTAAATGTTTTACTGAAGAAGTGACCTGCCAGGGGTGTGACAACCCCTTGTGATCTGCCCAGTTACAGATCTGTGATCAGATGGCCCTCTGACGAGGCCACTTTTGGTTACTGGGCCAGTCAGTTTTATCACAGAACCCCTTTTCTGTCCCCAGATGGATTGATTTGAAAGTCATCTGAAGGAGCATTTGAGCTAAGTAATCACTCAGGCTCTTGAGGGGGTGACCATCTTGGGGGGGCAGCACATCGGTTTCTGAAGTTTGGGGTACCCCACAGTGTTTGCTTCCTCTCCCTCTTTCTTTCTCCCTCTTGCTCTCCCCTCATTTCCCGAGACCTCTTCTCAGCCAGAAACACGAGCATGGGGACACCCAGGGATAGCACCCCGTCCTTGGCCATGAGGAGCTCACCCTGGAGTCAGGTGCCAGAGAGACCTGCAGGTCAACAACCGCGTGCCTGACAGCCTAACCCAGCCTGGACCCACCAACCAGGAGTTGACACATTCAGCCCGAAAAGGCCCAAGTCTCTCGGTTCCCGCTCGGCCACCGGACCCTCTCCAGCCCCCAGCCATGCGCAGCGCTCTGCAGCAGCTGCTTCCCCAAGCCCCCCTCAAAGGCTCGCAGAGGGAAGAGCCTCGACAGCACCTCTTTCTTGGGTGACCGGTAAGTTGCCTGGCAGGGACTTCAGGGGGCTGCAGAGAAGTCACATCACTGCTCCTAGAGACCCCAGGATCAGTTTTTCCTAGAGAACTGGGGGTGGGCGGACAATACTCTTCACAGGACATTGGTGACCAGGTGTCCAGAGTGGCCAGCATTCCTTCCAAAATGGTCATTGAATGATCCTGGGTGATCTTTTAAGGACAGCTACAGAGGAGACTGGTCCGAGAGCTACCGGCGTGGTTCCTTCTGCTCACTCGGCGGTCCGGGCGCTGCCACTCCCCTGAGCACAGCGAGTCCCTCGGCCGCATCCACGTGACCTGTGCATGGGCAGTCCGGGCGAGTCTGGCAAGAGTGGATAAGGGCGGCCTGCTGGGCCCCCCTGCCGGGACCACACCTGGCTAAACGTGTCAGAAGAGATCAGGACAGTTTTCCACAACACTTCTAAGAGGCTTACATCTCGTTGTCACCTCTCCCCACACATCTGTGACGAGGATTTAGATAAGATGTCCCCAGAATGACACCCTGACCCTGGCACTGTACCGCACCTCCTGGCCACCCTGGGAGGCGAGGAACAATGCCAGCACAGACGTTTCCACCTCGTTTCGGGTCTTAAGTCCTCAGCTCCACATAAAAGATTCAGCAGGTGGCCAAGCGTCACCCACCACGGTGTCTGGAGTTTTTGGTGCGCACTCAGATAAGCCTGTCCTCAGCCCCACCCCCGCACATCAGGGCCGCACCGTCTGAGTAGGGCTAAGACGACTGGGGTCAGACAGAGGTGTGAGCTCCAGGACCGGCCCCAGGAGATGGCGTCCATGCAATTCCGTACCTGTGTCCTGAATGGCAGCATCCTCCCATGGTGGACGGGCACCTCTCCCCGCCTAGGCACAACCACGCAACGGGCTTTGGCCAACAGCATGTAAGCAGGTGACCCCAACCAAGCTATGAAAGCAGCCATTGGCCTGTCTGGCTCTGGGACCCTGTCATTGCCATGCCAGCCTGCTGTTCCCAGGCGGAGGGTAGGGATGTCAGGAGATTCACTCAGGTCCCCAGACGCGAGCCAGCCCCCCAGACCCACTCGATCCGTCAGGGGCTCAGAGACACAGCAAGAGCCGATAGGGCACACGAGGGAAGAGAGAGAAATATATATGTCCCCCTGTATTGTGTACATCCATGTGTATTTCTGTCTTTCTGTATATTTATACACAATAGAAAGAGTATATTATGAAGACTTGGCTCGTCCATTAATATGGCTGAGATGTCCCTTGAACTGCTGTCTGTGAGCTGGAGACCCAGGACAGCTGGTGTCACTCAGTGTGAGTCTGAAGTCCCGACAGCAGGAGCACCGAGGACGGAAGACCAATGTACCAGCAGAACGGTCAGGCAGAGAGAAAACGCACCCTTTCCCTGCCTTTTCTTTCCCTGCAGCCCCTCAACGGACTGCGGGAGGCCACCTGCGTCGGGGAGGGCCCTCCGCTTCGCTCACCCTGGGAGTCACCTGTTCATCTCTCCCGGAAACACTCACAGAAACCCCCAGAAAGACGTTGAGTCATCCAGATGCTTGAGTCCTTCATGGCCTGGTCAAGTGGACGCATAAAATTAAGCATCAGACCCGCCAAACGCCCAGAAGCAGGAGTGGCACACAGGTCTCCCTACATGTCCCTGAGGTCTTGTGGTCGTGACAAGGATCTCTGTTAACAGTCACCAGAGACCTCTCTCACCGAGTGCTCACATCCACCTCGTCTGAGGAGCGTGGCTCTTCATGCCTGTGCGGAGGGGTAAGTGGAGGCCCAGACACGAAATCACTTGTCCAGTGTCACCTGGCCTGTCAGTGCTGAAGGCAAGAGTTCGGACCAAGAAAGGCACGCTGGTATTTGGGGCTCCTCTGCGCCTCACCCCAGTGTGCCACCGTCGCCGTCACTCCTAGTAGTGACAGTAACGTGTCTGTTAACATGAATATAAATAGCTAATAAGTGTGTTGCTAACACTATTACCATAATATTAGTAAAGTTATTAATGTCGCCATTACCGTTAATGTGTTTAGACATTATAAACCCTTTCTCGGCAAAGGAATGACTGCCTCGTCACTTTCGGAGCACAGATGGCTGTGTGTGGACAGGCTCGCTTGTCCTCTGAGTTAAAGTGTCCTTCCCCTGCCTGTCTCTACGCTCTAGGCGACCCTGTCCCAGGGCTGGCCTGCAGTGGGCAGTCAATAAATAGTTGACATCCGTGCCCAGAGGGTGGTATTGCAGCAAAGCCCATGATGGTCACACAGTAAAACTTAGGTTCCACATCAGGGGTGGCTTGAGGGCAAGACATCCGGGGGCAGCCACGCCCAGAGTCGGCCTGGCACCTGCTGGACTCCAAGGTGAGCAGCCCTGGTGTCTGCACCCGGAAGCCTGGCCCCGCCCTGCCCTGCCCAGGGTCCACGCTGCCTCACCCATGAGGACGGAGACCATGGACACAAGCATCTGTGTAACCTCTCTCCTTGGATTTGGAAACACCTCCCGTGCCTGGTCTGCTGCCCCGAGGAGTTTCCATTCCCTGGACACCTGATCACAGGTGGGTTAGGAGGAGGCTGAGATGCTGTGGGAAACAAGAGTGAAGCCCGTGTTTCACAGTTGCTGCCGTCCTGTGGGTGAGCGGTCCAACACAGGTACCCCAGAGAGGCCGCTCCGAAGCACACCCCCCGACGCCAAAGGAAGACTTCTGGGCTCAACCCCACTTCCCTTTGCTGCCGACACCCTCCTTCACCCGTCTACAAAGAAGGCACGTCCGGCCGAGATGGGGCGCACCTCATGGAGCCTTTTAGCTCACCTCCGTGGAACGCAGCCAAGTCGACAAGGTGAGTTGGTGAGCGAAATGGTACTTGCTCCCCAGAGGAAAAAGAACGTGTCTGATGTCTATTCCACGGGGCTGAGGACCCTGGCAAGGGCTGCAGTTTACTGCAGAGCAAAAGGAGAGCCCTGGCTGGTGTGGCTCAGTGGACTGAGTGCCGGCCTGTGAACCAAAGGGCGGCCGGTTCGATTCCCAGTCAGGGCACATGCCTGGATTGTGGACCAGGTCCCCAGTAGGGGGCGCATGAGAGGCAACCACACATTGATGTTTCTCTACCTTTCTCCCTCCCTTCCTCTCTCTGTAAAAATAAATAAATAGAATCTTTAAAAAATGTTTTTTTAAAAAACAAAAGGAGAGACGTAGGTACAGACAATAATCCAGAGTGCAAACTGGGAACTCGGTGCAGCCGAGGGCTCTGTCCCTGCCACTCGAGACGCGATGCACGGACGGCAGATGGGAGATTCTCCGGGGCAGGAGGAGCTTTTCCGGAAGGAGCCATGGAGACATGCAGCCTCAGCCGTGTGGCCTGATGGCAGGGACTATGACATGAGCCCCACCTGGAGAAAGCCGGAGGGCAGCGTGGTCCAGGCCCCGGGCGGTGATCATCTTCGGGGCAGAGTGGGGTGTCCCCCAGTGCAGCACTGTCCCTCTCCCCTTCCCACAACGAAATTCAGGTCCCCTTTCTCGACTCCTTGGCTGTGGAGGCTCTGGGACCCCAGGACTTTCCAGTGCCCATGTCAGAGCAGAGCCTGGGGGACGGATGTTATAAAAAAAGCTTCTATTTTTGTTTGTGGCACAGAAAGCCTTCCTGCCGCAATGAGGAAGGAACATAGGGCTGATGTGTGGGGTAGCCGCCGCTGCACAGAAATGGCGAGTGAGGAAACAGAGCCCAGTTATCAGACTATTAGGGCCGATGGCGCCTGGTGGGGAGATTAGTATGGATTTTGTTTCCTTTTTAAAATATTCTAAGGGACTTCAAATATTTTTTCCTCCCACAAGTAGCTTATAAGATTTTTATAATTTTTTTAAAATCCTGTTATGCAGCACCAAAAAGACCTGGCTCTCTGGCACTTGGGTCATTAGGGCGGGGGACAAGATGAGTGGGGCACAGGGCCCCCGTGAGATTCTGTGGGAGACCTGAGGAGGCTCCTCAGCAGGTGGACGAGGCTGGTGGACGGCCAGAATACAACCCCATGAAACCCACGTTCATTATGCGTTTTCAAAGGTCTTTCTAACTGCGGGTGCTTTCTGGGAACTGTTTGGGGAACAAAAATAATTTCTAAGAGGGACTGATGAACTGTGACTTTGGGGACAATTATTCTAAAATGAGGAGTCAGCAGAGCTTACACTTTGAAGGAGGAAAAGGAAGACAGTGACCCCTCCAGACAGAGAGGGCCCTGCCAGGGTCTCGAGTGACGAGGAGAGAGACACATGGCCCCTCTCCGCTCCTGCCCGCCCCTCTCCCAGCCCGTGGGGGAGGCAGAGCACTGTCTGACTTCCGGCAAGAACGCCCCAAGGATGGAAAGTGTGACAGTCGGCAAACGAAAGGACCTCCCAACCCCCCGAGGAAGCGGACGGTGAGACCTCCCCTGCTGCAGAGATGGACCTGAAATGGCGACGTCCCCCATCCTGTGACTCGCCCAAGGCCTACCCAAGCTGGTGCAGGAACAGCACTTGGGGAGCCACCTAACTCTAGGACGGCCAAGAAGGAGAGGAGAGAGGTAGCCTTCGCATGACTCCCAGCCATCTCTGCCGCTCCACAGAGGGCCTGACCACCCGAGGCACTGGTCCCCCTCCTCACAGGGAAGCTCCCCTCAACGTGGTTGCCTGTTTCCTGTTCACCCCCTGATTAAGAAATCCACTTTCGAGCTGTGGTTTTCATCACTCCTCCCAGCCCGTGCTTAGATACAGGACAATTGGAGGTCACACTCTTAACGCCCCAAGCCCCCATCTTTGCCCCACACCCGGTCTCAAGGCTGGACGTGGAGCTCCTGGGTGCCCGCCCTGTTCACACTCCCCCGCAGGGGAAGCCGCCTGGTCCGGGGCCCCGTGGGAAGGGTCGCAGTGGCACGGTGTGCCACATCGTCCTGGTTCCTGCTGCACTGGCTGTCCAGAAGCTGGACACTTGACCGTCACCAATGCAGAGAGACCTACGGGCTGTGACCCAGCACAAGGAAGAGGGTGAGCTGCACACATCGTCACTCAGCTCTGGGGCTGAGGAAGCAAAGCCATGGCTGCAGCCGGGGGAGAAAGGACCCGACAGAGACCAGCAGACAGTCTGTGTGAGAAAAGGGACAAGTGGCACCGCCACCCGGACCCCAGACGACGCCCGTCCAGGACACGCACCTGCCCATTAAAAAGGAACAGGAAGTTAAAGCCCTACAACCAGGACACGAGAAGGGGAGCCACGTGGGGAGGCGATGTGGCCCGCCAGAAGGAGCTCTGCCAGCGGCTCGGCGGCCTCTCCAGCCCAGGCCCAGCACTGTTCACACAACCCCTCCTGCCCTGGATGAGCCAAGCTCCTCCCTCCGCTGTCCGGGGACCAGCAAGCCGAAGGCTGAGGAACGAAGGAGCAGGGTCTCCATCCCACATCCCTCGGGAGCAGGAGGCCAGTGGCTGAGATCGGGGCCCCAGGTCAGGGCCTGAGGGCTGGGTGCACAAACAGGCCAGACACCCCACACACGGGGGACCGGGACGTCCACAGTGTGAGTCCCACAGCTCTGCTCTGCAGGACCCAAGACGGTGACCTGAGTTCTGCCCACCTTCTCTGCTGCCTTCCCGCACCTGCGGGTCCAATCGGGGCAGGGTGCTCCCGGCAGAACGTTCTTAAAGTGGCTCCGTGTCTGCTGCCCTCGGGAACAATGCCTTTTCCCAACCCCGTTCTGTCCATCTGGATGAGCAAGGGGAGCGCCCAGATTCTCAGGGGGTCTCGTGCCCCCCAGAGATGCCGCTCTTGGGAAATCTTTCAGGCAGTTTGCTCTCAACCTCATACCGCCTTCCTTGTCTGCAACAGGCACATCGGTCTGAGGCTTCCAACTTCCGGTTGTGAGACACGTTGGTTCCGGGGACCTCATGTGCGGTATAGTTAACAGTCCTGCGTTGTCTACTGGAGGGGGCTCTTGGAGTAGATCTTAAACAGTCTAAACACACACACACACACACACACACACACACACACACACACACCCCCCCCCCCCCCCCCCCCCCCCCCCCGGCAATCACGGGGGTGTTGGATAAGGCTGCGAAGGGAGTTATTTTGCAACAATCGCACACGTGTACCCAATCACCATAAACTCATACAATGTTATCATGTGCCAGCTGCATCTCCGTAAAGCTGGGAAAAGGGAGCAGGTGTTTTAAGTTCCAACCCTCGTTGCCCACATCCTGTCCCTCTTCTCACTGGCCCGGCCCCTCCCCCAGGCTGGAGGAGTGGTTTTCGCCCCTCACCTGTCAGGCCCCACCTTGCCTGCCCCTCCTTGCCCACCCCACGCCTCTGGGCATGCAGATCCGAGAGGCTTGGCACACGCCCACCAAGCACGTGCACGAGAAACGGCAACGAGGCACATCACAATCAAACTGCTCGAAACCAGCCACGGAGAATGCCTGGAAAAGAGCCAGAGGAAAAACGACACCTGCCCTGCAGAGAAACGGAGGTGGGGGTGCCTGCAGGTCCCTGTCGGAGACCATGCGAGTTTGGGGCACCTTGCAGGTGCTGGGACAAGAGCACTGTCAACCTGCAACTCTGTCCCCAGCAAACAAGTCTTCAAAAGCAAAAGCAAAGCAAAGGTCCCCCCGACCTTTGAGAGCTGGGAGAAGCCACTGCCAGCAGAACTGCATCCTGAGACGTGTCCAAGGGCATCCTTCAGAAAGAAGGACAACAATGACTCCAGACGGAAATCTAGACCCACGTGCAGGAAGTTCTCATTTAAATGTCTTTACAATGTAACTGTCTACAGTGTAACCGGTTACATTTACAATGTAACCAGGAACAGCGATGGTGCCCTGCAGGGTCTCTGACTTGGGTGCGAGTGAAATTCTCCATGACCACCAGCAGCGGGTGGGGGGAGGGGGACGGGGGGATGGAAGTGAAAGGCTTTAGGTGGCGCTATGACGTGGCTGTGGTAAACCTCTAGTTTATACTACACTATGCAGCCCAAAGTAGCCACTAAAAATAAAAAATAAAAGTTAAAGCTAAATAATCCAACAAAATAGAGTAAAAGGAACAAAAAAATCTGATTGTAGAAAGGCAAGGATCAAAAGAGGGGCAAAGAACAAAACTGTACACATAGAAAAGCAACAGCTAAAAACCTAATCATATAATCGATCCTATAAAATGTGAATGGTCCGAATACACCCAATTGAAAGGCAGAAACTGTTGGATCGCGTAAAAAACCCAGATGCAGCTCTACACAACCTACAAGATACACACCTCGGTACGAAGGCACAAACATGGGCAGGGATGGAAAAGAGGCGCCGCACGCCAACCCTAATAGCATGCAGGTGGGTCTATCAACGTCAGACAGGCCCTCGGCGGAGCTAAAGAAGGCCCTATCCTCATGATGAAGGGGTAATTCATCAACAGGACAGAACAGCCCTAAACACGTAGGCACCTAATAACCGAGCTGCAAACTCCATGAAGTGAACACCGTGAGGAGAAATGCACACAAATCCACATTCACGGCTGCAAACGACAGGGCCCAGCTCTGGGCAACGGATAGAAATGACGGGCGGAAAAGAGCCTGGGTGGGCAAGGCCGGGACAGCACTGCCACTGCGTGGGGCCTGAGTGACGCCGAAGCGCCGCACTCCAAAGCAGCGGAGACCCACTCGTTTCCAGGACCTCGTGTCGAGAGACAAACAGGGCACCATGGGCTGAAAAGCTTCTGCACCTTGAAAGGGTCCACGTCGCACAACATGCGTGCTCTGACCCAAACAGAATCAAACTGGAGCCAAGTAGCCAGCACCGCCAGAAACACCCCCAGGTGCTGGCAAACAAAATAGCACACTTCTCAATAAACCCCTGGCCAAGGACGGAACAAAACCGAGGAGGCACACAGTGTAGTGTGAGCGGAAGGGGCGTGAAAACGTCACATGTCGACATCTGCGAGCATTGACCTGGACGGCACTTGCGGGGAAACGCACTGCACTCCACGCCTCCGTTACAAAGGAAGCCTCGAATTAGCGTCCTCGAATTAGCGTCCTTACCTTTCCGCAGCTGAAGAAGGAAAGGCGCGGCGGCATCTGCCGTGGAGATCCAGAACGCGGCGAGGAGGGGGCTTTGTGAATTGCGCGTGAAGGGTATGGGTTGCCAACGGAATGTGCTGGCATGATACTCGACCTGGGCACACTTCGGGCGGGGAGTACGGACAGAAGGTCTTCAGGACGTGGGAGGCCGCTGACCCACAGGGTAAATGAGACCCACAGGGAGCATGCGCGGTAGGAGAAGGGGCGCCACCCAAGGGCGGAGCTCCCGGCAGGACTGACCTTGGAACACCTGGTGAGCTGGGTGAAGAAGGAGAGGACGGTCCAAGAGCGGGATGAACAGGAAGAGGATGCTGTGACAGCAGAGGGGCAACAGGGGGAGAGATCGAGAGTGTCAAACCCAGTGGGGAGATCCACGCAGAAGGGGAGCTCAAGACCCGCTTTCTCTGACCTGGGGAAGCTCTGCCACCCACTCGGGAGCGCTTGGGCAGAGCGCTGAGTGGGGACCGGGGAGCTGGAACGGTCGGTGTGGCGCCCCTCTGGGGGTTTCCATAAATGGGGGAGAGAGAAATTGTTAGTGAAGTGGGTACTGTGAGCAAGGGAAGGTGCCCCACGCCGGAAAGCACTGGAGCGGGTTTGTGGGGACCAGACCGCCACAGGAGGCCCAGAGGAGGCGGAGGCTGGGGGGATGGGGGCGGGTCAGTGACGAGCATCCAACGCATCCAACACAGTGAACGTCCTGGGGAAAGGGACACGCAGGGATGGCTGGGGGACTGTGGCCAGGACGGGCCCCACGTCGCCCTTTGAGATACAGAGACAGAGGACATGCAGATTTCAGATTGTGGAACATCCTCGGTCTCAACCTTGAACTCCGCCTTAGTACTGAGCTATTGGGGGAGGGGCCTGCACATCTGAATTGTAAGGCATGCGCTCTCAGAGGGCACTTACCCACAGCAAATGCTCTTGGCTGTGACCTTGGAGGGCTCTACACTTATAAAATGTGTCTTATAAGCAAGACTAAAGGAGCTTATAAACTTAGAAGAAATTGGTACTTCTCACTAGTAATCAAAAGAATAGACATAAACCCACAGTAAGACACTCTTTTTTAACTGTGCGAAATTCAATAAAGAGAATTTATGGCACAGCAGTTAGGATCTGGCTGCAGTGTCAGATTGCTCCGGCCTGGATATTGTCTTTACCTCTTACAAGTATGTAATCGCGGTTCTCCGAGCCTCAGATTCCTTATCTATAAAATGAGAACGCTAACAGTCTCCGCCGCTTCCCGGCTGAGATGGCCCGCCAGCACTCACAGCGCACGGTAAGCACGCCATAAAGCTAGCTACGGTGATTCGGGCCGCAGGGGCTTGTAAATGGACACAATCTTTGTAAAAAGCAAATTGGCAATTTGTATGGAGAGCCTGTAAATGTAATTCTCCATAGAGGTGTCTGTCCTAAGAAGGGAAGAAGAAAACAAAAAACCAAACTGTCGAATGAAGGAAGCACGCCCAGCACCGTGGCTGCCCTTCCTCCGGTGACCGTTGCAGAGCCGAGGTCGGAGCAGACTCGTGGCCGAGTGCGCACACACCACTCCCCACAGGAGGGGCGCCGTGGCTTCCGAGGGTGACTTCCGAGGGAGACCTGACCGGAGGCGGCATGCGTGACGGCAGTCCGCCCGGCGGAATATGATGCAGCCATTAAAAAGGACGTGTTGAGGGGTATTTCATAAACGCGCTAATTATTCGCAGTACCGTGTCAAAAGGGCTAGCAGCGGCTCGGATGCGGAGCTGCATGGGCCTCATCGACCAGATCTGGTGGTGCGTGCACACGCATATGGAGCGGAAGGAAAGAAATGTGGGTGCCCGGCAGATCAGCTCTGAGCAGCCGGTCCAGGTAATTCCCTTTTGTTCTGCGTGTGGGCCTGTGTTTCTAGATGTTACTGTTACCAACAGAGGAAGAATTTTTTTTTCCCAAACGTGGACTGGAAACAACTCGTTCCAGATAGTTGAAAAGAAATAGCAATCCGCAGTCAATAAAGAAACACTTCGAAATTGAGCAACAATAACCCGAGAATGAGCCGGTTGAATCCCCGAGGGTCTGGAAAATAAACGCAGAGTTCAGGGACGCGCGCGCGCGTGCAGCCCGGTGTGAGGACATGGCAACCACACCGCCCTGGGAGACCGCATCGCCAATGCGGAGCCCCTGGGTCGATGTGAAAATACGTGAGATTACACTCCGAAGAATAGCTCCCGTGAATCGTTTCTTGTGTGAACCAGAGAGCTTGGCGGCCTAATTTTAATTTCTAATGCGCCTGGTGCTTATCCTTATTTTCTCTGTTTATAATCCATTAGTATAGATGAAGCAATCAGCTTATATTTTATGTACCTAGTTCTATATTATCGTTGTGCATTTATAACTGGCCTCTGGAGTTCAGTCTCTCCCCTTAATGATTTAGCTGTGCAAGATGTTACGCCAATTTATGAGACGCGAGATGGGAAACAGACTATGCATATTAAATATGAGGACTTTTCTCCAGACTGCTCGACAGTCAAAAAAGGCATCTTCTGCCCGGAACCAGCTGCCGCTCTTGGAAAGGGCTCCCAGCGGCTGGATTCTGCGATCTCAGAGCAGCCCGCGTCCTGTAAGATGCTGGAGCAGCTGGGGCCTGAGGACCGCTTTCCACATTCATCTCTTGGAGCTGTGTCACCAAACTGGGGCTGTGCAGAAGTCTCTTGAGAACACACAAGCACACTCGACTCTCTCCAGTTTTCAAATGGACACCACTGTCACGAAGTCCCCAGCCTTGGATTCAGCGGAGGTCCCCGCAGAGAATTCCACCGCAGGTCTGGGCACCTGCACGTGTCTCCGGAGCTTCAAGGATGTGGTTCTTCTCAGAAAGTGGGGGGAAAGTGCCAAGACAGAGGCTGGGCTCTGCCAAGCCTGCCTCCCTACAAAACTGGGGCTCTGATTCTGTGTGCCCCCCGTCACGTCCCCCCTACACTCCAGCGTCCCTTCTGCCACTCACGGTGGAGAGTGATCCTGCAGGAGGGGGCGCCGCTTTAGGGAGACTTGGCAGTCACTGCTCCTGAGCCATAGAAGTGGACCGGCCCCAAACGCAGCCAGCCCATGAGATATTCCACCCCCTCAGCCCCCCGTGAGTGGGCCGAGGGTGGCCATGTGACATCAGCAGGCCCCATCAGAGACTCCCGTGTCATCGAGACCTTGGGAAGAGATTCCCTCCTCCACAGGGTGGGAGCTAGAGAGGGGCAAGTTCTGGAATGCCCAAGGTTGGGAGTGTGGAACGCCCTGGGTCCCCATGACCCTTCTGCCAGTTCCCAGAGTGGGATCTGAGGAAGCTACCCTCACCTGCAAAATGGGACTGAAACTACCGCAGTTCCCAAGGCAGCCCCCTGAAGACGAACCAAGAGGATGGGCCTCTAGGCTTCGTGAGCACCTGCTACGGACGGGCACTACCCGAGCCTCGGCTCACGTATCATCTTCATTGCCTGCAGAGAGCCGCCGGGGACCAGGTCCACCCAGGACCAGGAGCTGAGGAACAGAAGGGACAGAAGTCACCCATGTCGTTGGAGCTGCAGCATTCAGCCTGCCCTGAGGTCTACCCCCTGGCCCCTCCCAAGAACACGAGGCAAACTTCCCCCTTTACCCAAGCCAGTTGGAGTGGAGTGTTTATTTCTTACAACGAGTTCTGATCATTACCAATTAACACATCGCCCAACCTAAGAAAACCAAAACTCTCTTTGTTTCGGGTTTATTAAATTGCCTTCAGCTCCTTGAACGAGGGTGCGCTTTTTGAAGGATTTCTGGGAGGAAAACACTGGAGCTGAATTTTCTCTCTGACTCGGGCCCCAAAACTCGCCAGGCTGAGAGTCAGTGGGAAGTTATGGAGCTGGTCATCAGCCGATTTTTCTCTTTGTGGGTTTATATTGCCCTGTTCACAGCCAAGTCCTATTTGTATTTCCTGCGAGCAGAATTTCCCATTACTCTTCTGACATCCAGATCAGTCACTGCTTTTTATTATGCTCCAGACTTAGGAAGAAATACGCTCCTGACAGCAACTTTATTTGAATTCTCCTGCGTAAGTTGATGGCAAATAGAGGCCTGGATCTCCCGCGGGTCCAAAACGACGGAACCGCCCGTGTTCTGAGAGGCACTCTGGCAGCCGCTCTTCTGTGGCCCACGCTGTGCTTTTGTCTTTGCAGCCGGCTCTGACCAGCCTCTCAGAAGCTGTTCACCTCGGTCACAACCTCCAGCAGAGCTTCAAGAGTAGCAGCGGTCTTCTCTCCTGCATCCGATTCTAAATCAGGAGCGATTTTCTGAGCCGGGCAGGGGGTCGAGCCCTTCATCTGCATCCTTTTACTTCCTGCATCGCACTGTCCCGTCTCACAGGTGAGCGAGCCAACACGGCCATGGCTCAGAGGTTCCAGCAGCAAGTCCAAGGTGAGCGGTGACGTGGCAGACACGAGATGATGCAGACCCAGGCCTGTCTGAGAAGAAGATGCTTCTAGCCTCCAGCACTATCAGATCTGCCGAGGACACGGAGCCCGGATGGGTGCCTTCCACGTGCAAGCCTGGGGATGCGCACCCCTGCTAGTGAGGGCCTCCTTACACGTGGGTTCTCAGCCCCACTTCCACGTTCTGACTAAGCTTTAGGCACGCAGTAGGTGGACACAGAAGTGTGGTTGGGAGAACCACCTGCAGGGTATTTGTGAGCCCCGGGGGTCTCCCTGGGGATGTGGGCATGCAGCTGGGGGACATTACAGCCCCTGAGAATCTGAATTCTGAGCAGCACAGCCCTTCCAGTCCCCAGAGTGGTGACCACCCCCATAGGCACCCTGGGTCGGCTGCATGTAAGAGGGTCTCACCAAGTAGCAACGGCTGCTGTCCTTTCCCTCCTCCTGCCCTTCCACCTCCTCACCTTTCCGTTACCAAGCTGACCCAAGATCATTACCATCCTCTATACCTTATGGGGGTTGGCGCAACACGTTCAAAGGCGTGGATGTTTGGTGCGGATGCCCTCGGTACTAACCAGGGAGAAAGACGCAGATAAAACTCACAGGTTAGCCCCTGCCTCCCAGGTCCCAACCCGACTCTTTTCCCAGCAACTTTTTTAAAGATTTTATTTATTGACTTTTTTAGAGAGAGGGGAAGGGAGGGACAAAGACAAGGAGAGAAACATCCACGTGGGAAAGAAACATCAGTGGGCTGCCTCTCATAGGCACCCTAACCAGAACCCATAACCAGGGATGTGCCCTGACCAGGAATTGAACCGGGGATGTCTTGCTTCACAGGATGACACCCAACCAACCGCGTCACACTGGTCAGGGCCCCAGTGGCTCTCCAGCACCCTCTTTGGGCATACAGGAGAAGACCTGAAATGGCCCATAACAGGCCACAGATGCTGTGGTTCTTGCGGAAGCGTAAAAGTGAGCATGTCCGTCCCTGTCGCTGATGGCTCTGTAGTCAGAGCCGTGGGTGGCAAACCCAGCTGTGCTCCAGGTGCTGAGCCGTCACCACCGGCCCCGCAGGTCTGGGGTAAGGACTCGTCTCACGTCCCAACACCAGGCCACCACACTACAAACAGATGCCCCGTGTCACCCTTCGTGAGAAATGAAGACCTCAGCCTCATTGAACATGTGCTAACGCAGCCCGAAGGCCCCATGAGGGGGCAGAGAGGGTCCCAGAGCTCCAAAGGGGAGAACAGGAAACAGTCCTGGGGACCATCAGGGGCTGCCGAGAGCTGCACAGCCGACGCTCCAGTCTTCCATGACCCCCTCACTTCTGAGGCCAGCTCTCCATTTGGAGGGTTTCCAGAAGCACCCTGGGGCTCACAGGTTCTCCAGGAGGGTCCCCAGCACCCACCGACAGCTGTTATACTTGCCATTACAGTTTGTCACCAGGAAAGGGCGCAAACTAAAATCAGCCAAAGGGCAGCGTCTGGGTGGGCCTCCACCGGCAAGCGCCCACTGCCATCGCCCCCTGGAGCCACAACACATCACTCTTCTGTGCTGATGCGGCCACTCGCAGGGAGCATGGCCCACCAGGGAAGCCCACCCTCGCTCGGTGACACAGCATGGTGGTAGATGGATAGCCCGTGAGGATACACTCGGTCTCCAGGTCGACGGGTGCTGGCGGCCAGCCGCCCCCACCTCGTCACACAGCCAGTCTTCCTGGCGTGGCCAGCCTCCACCCTGTGGTCCAGCGGGGCCTGTGTGCTGAACAGATCATCTCCCAGCAGCTGAGCTCGGAGGCCACATCTCTCTCTGGGCAAAGCCACCTTCTTTCCTGTGGAGGGACCCTGAGGAAGGAACACTGACCCGGGGTTGGGGAGGCAGGAGGAGGCTGTCCCCGACAGGGTCATGTGTGTGTGAGACAGAGAGGTCCGTTCAAGGCCAACTACATTCAGTCCCAACGATGAGCATCTCAGAACGGATGGCGTCGATGTGCAGAAAGGAGCCCCGGTTACCTCGGGGTTAATAATCGCAGCCTCTTCCCGCTTCCCCGAGAACGCCCCCAGCAGCGAGGGCCACCCTCCCCGGCCTTCTCCCTCCCTCCCTCCCTGGCAATCAGAGCTGAGGCATTCCGAACCCCGACTGCAAAGACCGACTAATTATAATGCCACTGCTTGCCCTTGTTTTATACTCTGCATTGCCCTGTTTGTTGAGTTGAAAATTGTAATCCTATTATTAATTCATTAAGAAACATCATTTCATGCAAAATAATGTGTTTATCCTCTTTTATTAGCGAAGGTGGTGAGGATCTTAGAGCTGGGTCAGGAAATGAGCTCCACACCCCCGGGGGGGCCGTGGGGGAGGTTTGGTGCCTCTCAGTCAGGTCCGCGGGGCCAAGGCCAGCTCACCATGCTCCCCAGTTTTCTGCTCCCCGGTTTTCTGCCCATTTCCCCATTCCGATCTGAGCGAGACGCCCTGTGGAAGACGCCTGGGGAAACGTGGTTTAATCACACTTTTACCTGGCTGGTCTGGGGTGGTCTTCTGTACCTGGGCTCCATGCTGTGGGAAAGGGCCACACACGTTCCATTCGCTCTTGGGAGAAGGTGAGCGGGGGCGTTTGCTGTGGATGTGAAATGCTCCAATTTGGGCTTGGATGGGCCAGTTGCCAGTAAGGACCCAGCCAGGAAATAGAGCTCAGGAAGGTTACCATGCTGTCTTCAGCCCTCCCACGGCTGACCCCAGATCCTCCCCAACCACATCCCTCACTGACACCCTTCTGACCCCCTTCCAGGACCCCTGTGCCCACTGTATTTGGAGACACCTTCAGTGCTCCAGAAACAGGGACGTGCTGCATGCTAACATTTCAGTACCTGCCCTGGCTTGGTGTTACCACGTCAGGGCATGAATTAAAAATCTCTGGTTTGAGGACAGTGAAGGGATGGGTGAAATTTTTTGCTATTTTCTTTCACTTGATTTTTGCGATTTTTGCCCCCTGGAGTGGGGCACAAGATCCCTTCTAACAAAAAGAGAAGGTAAATGCATGTGGAGAAAACCAGCAGAAATGCTCCCGAAGGCCAAAAGGGACAGCAAGAGACAAATGGCTCCTCCCGTGCGTGAGCGTCACCCACAGACGGGGGAGCCTGTGGGGACACGGTTCAACGCTACATACCCTGGTGGCAGCTGGCGGTGTGGGGCCGCTGAGGGGCGTGGCTTCCTGTTCTCTGCTGACGCTGGGTTCCTGCTCCCTCGAACAGCTGACCTTGATTTTCATGCGGATGCCTTTCCAATACACTGGACATGTGCTTGGTTTCTGTTCGTGCATATCAGTAACTCGTCCACTGGCCACGGGCTGGCCGCTGGGGGCCCAGAGCTCGGGGGCCGCTGTGATCCCGTGAGTGCAGGCAGCACCCTCTCCTCTGAGGTGACCTTGAGGCAGACTCCACCCAACAGCCCTGCAACCCTGGGGGTCTCAGACCCAGAGGGCCCAGGTGCCCCGACCACAGACGTTCACTGGCTGAAACGTACTTGAACAGCCGAGTCACTGGCAGGAAGGCCAGTGGTGCATTTTTACGGGTGAGACCTGCCTTTGTGTGTCTGTTTTTCCCAGGAAGGCACCTTGCACCCTCCCATGCAGCTCGGGCCCCCGACCTATTGCTTAGAGACGACTTTCCTTCCTCGTTGGGGGGACGCCCCCTGAGCAGACAACCCTTGGTGCCGGGTGTGCACCCCCAGGAACACTGCCATCTGCATCCAAACCCTGTTCCCTCTGTCCTCCGACACCTGTCTTCCCGAGGCCCCACAAAATGTGTGGTCACCCCCAATTCCATAAGCAGGTGACAAATGAGAAAAGAATGTCAGTCCCATATGAGACCTACATCAGTTACACAAAGCCGTCCGTCAGTCGGTCCATCGTCAGTAATGCACGTGGGAAGCCCCACGTGTATGGGTCAGGGCACCTCCCAGAGGTCCCCGAGTCCCCCTCTCAAATTCCCAGGGGGCACTGCGGGTAGCACCAGGGGTGTTAAAGTCAAGCAGTGGGTTTGCCACTAGGACCCCAACAGGTCCCTGTCTGGAGAGAGCCTTTGACTGAGGGGTCTTGACTTGGGCGCATCCCCAAGTCATGGGTTTGGGTACAGATGGCTGGCCTGGGAGCAGGGACAGTGAGACCCGAGGAGGAGGGGCCAACGTGTCACTATGGATCAGTCCTCTGAGACAGGAAGGCCCCAGGCCAGAGAATGAGCATCCCCCACCTTGTTCCAGTGCCCACTGACAGGTAGGGTGCCCCCATTTGGACCACCGGACCCTGCAGGCCACGGCTGCATTCCATCAGCTCAGAGATCTCCAGAGCAACGTGGGATGGCCTTCCCACCCCCAGCTGAGAAGAGACGCAGCCGGGGTGGGGGCAGGAAGGCAGCGCTGGGGACCGGGGTGGAGGGTCATGGAGGGCCCAGGGCAGCAGTAGGAGGGAGCTGAGGCACTCACGCGGGGAGAAGTAGATCACCTGGCTGGGGCAGAGCCCAGGTGAACAACCTGGGTAGCCTTTTCCCTGCTGCTGACCGTGCTCGCCCAGTGGGTGCCCGGGAGCCAAAACACAATCCCCCCATGCTGCTCCTTCAAGGCCGACTTATGTAGTGCCCGTAGGCCTCCCCGTGCTTCTAGGGGAAGCCTGCAACATGCCACCATGAGCCGGGCTCTCCGAGCCCCTTCCCCGCACGCACGGCTGGAAGGAGCCCCAGCTTGTTTGGTCCAGGAGAAAAGAGGTGCATGCACCCTACTGGGTGCCCCTCACCCGTCTTCACCCCACACACAGCCATCAGACTTGAAGGATCCTCGCCTCAGAGCCCTGTAGAGAAAATGCCCAGGCCTTCGGAAGCCCTGGAACATTCCCTCTGCCCGAAGGGCAGCCCACCCCTCCCGCCCCGTGTTTTGTGCAAACACAAACAGCAGTGAAAAGGAGCTAACAGGGAGCCAGGGTGCCGGCATGAGTGGGATGCTTCCGTGCACAGGCAGAGCCCCGGGGAGGTCTCACGGAGCCTGTGGGTGGCACAGACATGGAAATGAGGGCCCTGGCAGTTTGGGGGTGGGGGCGGGCACACCATTTCCATGGGGATGAACAGAGGCAGGCGTCAGCAGGGAATGGAGAGGAGCGGCCCACAGGGCAACCCCAGTGGCCAGCCAGTCTTCAGGGCACCGTGCGTGTCCCCAGGCCACCTCCATCCTCGGCCAGCCGGGAGTGGGCTGCAGGGTGAGAGTTGGCCAAGACTCGGGCGGGAAGCTGGATGGGAAACTTCCAGCATAACAGAGAGCAGACAGGAACAGCGCGCGGGAAATGCCCGAGCTTCACCGGCAGCCCCTGGTGACCTTGCCACGTCCCCTCTGAGGCACGGAGCCGCTCAGCCCAGCAGCCGGTAGAACAGAGGGGCGGAGTCCAGGCCCAGAGCCCCAGGAACCCCAGGCCCAGAGCCCCGTTTTCATCCAGACTCCAGCTCTGTCCAGCTGGGCAGCCTGAGGCAACTTACACACCCTCTCTGTGCCTCTAGACCCTCCCGTACACGAAAACACAAGCCCTTCCCCTGCAAATGTGTGCGGCCAGGAACAGAAACCCAGGTGTCAACAGGGCTGTGCACCCACCGAAGGCTGTAGAGGAGGGTCCTTCCCACCTCTTCCAACTTCTGGTGGCCCCAGAGCGGCACCACTCCAGCCTCTGCCTCCGTCTTCACGTGGCTGTCCTCTCCGTGCCTGTCGGTCTCCTCTTACAGGGCAGACGCCAGTCTTATTGGATCAGGGCCCAGCCTGACGACCTCATCGTCAGTGCATCACATCTGCAAAGACCCTATTTCCACAGCAGGTCCCAATCCCAGGGGCCGGTTAGGACTCCACGTGATGTCAGGGCAGAGAGCTGAACGAGGCGGCGGAGGGAAGGTAACTGTTGTGTTGACTCACAGGGAGGGTGTGTCGTCCCAGACCTGGCTGCAGACAGGCCAGCGCCTGTGCTAGCAGAAGGTGGCAGCAGGCTCGGTGTTCCCACCACTCCGGGCTGCGGAGACAGGTGCTATGGTTGGGACCTGCATTGCTCATTCGTTACTGGCCGCTGTGATTTCTGGGGGGGGGATCATTTCTCGGTTTTGTTCACTCAGAAGCAGGAAGAATACGCTGCCACCCACGCCGGGCGCTGCCGTGCTCTCCCGGGCGGTCCAGCAGGTCTCGTGGCTTCCAGCACCTCGTGGCTGGTCCCCAGTTTTCCCAGAATTCTGCTGCACTGTTCCCAAGGGTGGATCCCTTTGGCTCCGACGTTACTGAGGGTCTTCAGATGTTGGACTTAGTCTCCCTTTGGTATTTACGGAGAACATACTCCGAGTCCCGTTTGGTTTTGTTTTCTGAAAGGTCTCGGAAAAGTAACTCACAGGAACAAGTGCTACTTGTCCTTTACCACATGTTCCTTCCACACCTGTACCCAGAAGCCTCTGGGGCATGGGGGTTTGAAACAATCACAAAAAACAATAGATTCTCACTTGGGGTCGCTCCTGGGAACAGACGGCTCAGCACTCCCTCATCATTCAGCCAAAGAGTGACGCAGGGTTTTTTTCCTTCGCTCCCAAAGCTTGTTGTCTTTGTATTTAATGAGCTGCTCTGCTTTCAGGCAGTGCGTGGAGCAACAAACTCCCCGGCTCTTCAAGTTAAACGCAAGGACTTCAGGATAAAGCCTCCTGCCTCAAATCTCTAAGCTTTTCCGTGCAAACTCGGGCTTAATGAGAAGAGCAAAGACCAGGAGTCGAGAGGCTGACACGCCGGCTGTGCCGTTTAATCGCCGGGGGACTGCGGGGGAGGACTGTCACCCCCCCCCACCGCTCTTCGCCTGAGCCGTGGCGTGAAGGGGCACTTTATTCTACCCTGTGCACATGCCAGGGACACACCTGCTGCAGGGCAGGGACAGAGAAACCCAACCGGACCAGGACAACCTGTGGGGGACGCCCTGACGGTCAAGAGGCCGATCTCTTCACCTCTTCAGCATGGCCTTCCCAAGCCCTCCCTGTGCCTACGGAGAAGGGCTGCACCCCTGCCTGGGGAAGCTTGTGGCCCAGGGTCTCAATGTAGGAGCCAGACAAGACAGTCACCTCCCCCGCCACCCCACCCCCACCCCACAGCCCAGATGACCAGCCATCATTCCAAACACAGGACCAGAGGGAATGAAAGCCAGTAGGGGCCAGCGGAGATGCCCGGGGCCATCAGGGTCCACTCATGAAAGGGAGCGAGGTGACTGAGGTGTGCGTGCCCGGCTCTTGGTCCTCTCTCTGGGACAGCGGACTGCTTCGTCCCTTGGGGACCACTGCTCGGCCAGAGCATGCGGGCTCTCTGTCTCTCCCGGTGCCCCACCCAGGGTGTGGGGGAAGGCAGACAGAAACGTCCCCCTGCGACCCACACCCAGTGGCAGTCCGTGTCCGGTCAGAGTGGGGAGGGAGCAAACATCCCGACGCCACGGGGACTGGGAGCTGGATGGCCCTGGGAGCCATCCCCTGAGCTCAGTGGCCACTTTTACAGCCGAGTCATTCGGTTTCAGTCGGCACTCTTTCCCCCCCCCAGATGGCACCTCAGGCAGAGGAACTCGATGTCTGAACAGAGAGCAGGGCGGAGGGGTCTTCCTCAAGGCCCCGGCCAGGAGGCGGTGGAGGTGGCACTGGCCCCAGGTCCGTGGGCTCTCCGTCCAGGGCCCTTTGAACCCCACAGTGGGTGCGGGGACACAGCAGGCACCCGCCCTGTGTGCCCAGCTCTGCAGCCTGCCAGCTCCTTCACCACCATGTGCAAATGCCCTGTGGCCGTCGCCCTCCTTTCTCAGGGCAGTGAGCATGCAAATGCAATCACCAGCGCCCAGCACATTGTTTTGGTGACAAGAAATCGCTGCTACCTCTGACTGGACCAGGGAAGAGAGGGTGTTTCCAGCCTTGCGCACCTGAGCCGTCCAGGGGCTGACACAGCGTTTCAGAGCCCTGTGCCTCTCTTCTGTCCTTCTGTCCCTTCCTCTGCCCGTCTCTCCCGCCCTTCTCCCCCATCCATTTTATTTTGTTCCCAGACAGACTCTTGCCCCAGCTGAGAGAGTGGCTTCCATCCCCGGAGCTGCAGAAAGAGACGTTCTGTCCCCAGTGGCTCCTGCAGAAACCCTGGTGGCACTGACGGGCCCCTGCCTGGCCCTGAGCCGATCGTGTGGCCCAGGGGACTGGATGCACTGGCTGGCTCAGCGCAGGCACATGAGTGGGAGGTCATTCCCCACGACCCGGGGTTGGACTGATTTAAGGAAAGGCCAGGAGGACATCAGGCAGGCAAACCACAAAGTCCTGCATCTTACAATTAATCTTCAGTTCTAAATTCTTAGGAAAATGTCAGGCTATTGGAAAGACCATTTATTTAAAGAAAAGCAATGTTTACTTTTAAACATAATCCCTCAAAGAATTCAATAAGAATCAAAAGGCCAAACTCTGGAGATGTTCATAACCATGCCGTTTAAATAGTAACACCGGGGTTCTGCCCCAGCTGGACACTTGTCCAGGTCCCCGTGGTTCGGCCTCTGGATGCCATAGGACGTGGCGCTCTGAGCAGCGGTGGCCCAGTGAGGGAGACAAAGCAAAGTGAACGTGTGAAACAGGCTGCCTCTGCACCGTGTGCGTGCAGGGACCCGAGATCCACCAGGGGCGCCGGGCAAGCTGGAAGGGGACGTGGCAGAATTAGATAACAGCCATGTGTTGGGGTGGCGAGCTGGCCGGTGACTTTTTATGTTACGAGTGACTGAACTAAGAAAAGATGAAGATAACTGAGCCCAGTGTAGTGGTGACTTGCTGAGAGGGCTGCGACCCACAGCCAGGACCCTGTCCTCCACAGCTGTACCCCCACCGCCGGGGCGGCAAGCTGGGCCCTAGCACCTATGGGTTACGGTGCGCGAAAGCAAGTGGATTCGGAGACGAGGCACGAACATGGGGTGTGCTCACAGCTGTGGAAACACAACTGCAGGATGCGTACAGGGTCCATAATGTCCCCCCCAAACCCGTGTCCTTCCCAGAACCTCAGACTGTGACCTCACTTGGAAAGAGAGTCTGCAGAGGTCATTACTTATGATGAGGTCACACTGGAGCAGGGGGACCCTTGATCCAACTGGTGTCCTTCAGAGAAGAGGAAGGGGACCCAGGGAAGGGGGCCGTGGGATGGCGGAAGCAGAGATCAGGGTGATGTGTTTGTGAGCTGAGGAGCACCAGGGAAGGCTGGCGGCCCCAGACGTGGGAAGAGGTGAGGACAGACTCTTCCCTGGAGACTTTGGCAGGAGCACGGCCCTGCTGATGTTTTGATGTGGGACATCCAGCCTCCAGAATCGTGAGAGGAGGCATTTCTGTTGCCTTGAGTCCCCAGTTTGGGGCACTTCATACGGCAGCCCCGGGAAGCTCATGCAGGATGCCACACACAGGAATTCAGGCCGGCGGGGCCATTGTAAGATCTGCCAGGAACCGCTGGGAACGGGCTGCAGGTGGGACCTGGTGTGGCAGAACCTGGGCGGCTGGGCCCCAAGCAGCCAGGCTTGTCTGTGACCTGGGCCAAGGGCATGCCCCCAGTCCCAGGTGCTCTGGCCTGGCTCCTGAGAGGCCAGGCTCCTCCTGCAGGTCTCCACTCAAATTCCCGACCCCTTTCCCCAGCACTGCAGCGAGTAGCCATCACAGCCCCAGCGGGGTGGCCAGTCCAATCCCCTTTGACCTCCATCAGCCCCAAAGACACTCCCAACCCATGCCTGTCTCAGTAAGAAAGGACGCGCTGGCTCTGTACGTGCAGCTTTGGGACAGCTCCCAGCCCTTCGCTTCAACATGAAAGCCGGTCTCTCAGGCCCCACCTGCCATGTCCATGTCCCCAGCCAGTCCTGAGCTGTCCCCAGGGGGTGACATGCAGCCACAGCTGTGGAGATACACTGAGCAGATCAGCAGGGTGAGGAGAGAAGGTCTGGGGACAAGTGGCAAACTCCAAACTGCCCTCCCTGCACTGAAGAATCAACTCAACCGATGACAACCGTCAGCCGGACCCTGAGAGTTTGCCTCCGTCCCCTTGCTCACTCTCCCCAAGGACACCAGGAAGTGTCCATCATCCCACTGGAAATGTGATGAGGCCAGCCATCTTGCCTAAGCCATCTGGCAGACGTACACCCAGAGGTCACCCCAGCTGTGCCAACTTCCACGACCCCTCATGTCCCTCTGCCTCTCGAGACGCTGTCCCATGCTGGCCAAGTGGGTCACTTCATTGTCACTCTCGGTGACATGGGGTAGCTGAGCCCCCACAGTCATGCCAGCCTCAGAGTGACGCCTGCCGGGACTCAGACCTCGCCACGGCCACTTCTGGAACTCGGAGTCCCGGGCACGTCCCTGGATGGCTCTGAGCTCACTTTCCTCGTCCGTGAAACAGGATTTGAGGGGCACCTACCGAGGGCATCTTGGTGAGGATGATGTAACATAAATCAGGCAGGTGCCTGGTGAGGACAGCACGCAATCAGCAGGCGGATTCTTCCAGCACCAAAGGGACTTCACAGAGTGCCTGCCTCCGTCAGCACCTCCTCGCCCAGGCTACAATCTAGTTCCAGGGAGGAGGGAAAGGAGAGGGCAATGCTGAGTCCAGAGGTCCGAGGCTGCTCCCTTAGCGCTCAGAATGTCCCGGTTCTGTCCCAGGAACCTGTATGCTCCCCCCTCCCCCCAATGTAGGGCTGCCCCCAGAAATGCAACGGCAGCCATGCCTGCAAATTTGGGCTTTCTAGCAACCACATGGAAAACGTGTCCCAAGAACAAGGGGTAAACTGCATTTCTCATGGTTATGTTGTTTTACAGGACAACATTTAACCCAGCATGGCAAACCTACGACCATCTCAACATGTAATCGATATGAAGATTGTTCATGAGATCTTTTAGAGCCTTTTTCGTGCTGAGTGTTTGAAGGCCAGTGAGTGCTTGACCCGACCCACCCTGATGTAGAGCCAGCCCACGTCTGGAGCCCCACGTGGCCCGAGGTCACCGTGCTGGAGAGGGCAGCTCTGGAGACATCGTCCCCTTCTTGGCCTCGCCGGAAGGACCTAGAATCCCGAGGTTCCTGTAACTCGACCCGGGGCCATTCCATTGTGTGTAAGCGGCTATGAGACTGTCATCCAGGCAAACCAGCCCAACTGTGGCACAGACGTGTCCCCCCCTGCCAAGGGACAGGGCTCCACGGCTGAAGGCCAGGAAGGCGACCTTCTGAGAGCAGGGACAGCCTGGCTGACAGCTGCTTTATGACCAAAGTGGAGCCCAGTGCCCTGTCCTTCCTGAAGCTGCAGGTGCCAGCAGAGGCGTAAAGCCCCCAGGAGCTCGGCTCTGACCATCCTGTCAAAAGTAACCCCACCTCAAGGCCTGCTTGGATGGCGAAGACTTTGAGGTGTGAGTCCCTCAGAAAGCTCTGCAAAAGCCAAGTGACGGGTGCCTTGGAAGTAGGTGGACGAGGCGGCAGGAGCCACAGTCCTGGGCCGAGAGTGGATCCTGTCCCCTTTGGGGCCAGCCAGGTATACACACCCCATACAGCCCGTGGTTCCTGGGCCGCAGGGTCTCCTAAACCCCCACTGGCTAATTCCCAAGGATCAGAGGAGAAAGCCACCGTGGGCCAATGCCAGCCCAGAGTGCCACCTGCCCAGGCCCATGGAGACAGAGGGAAGCTCCCGTGTGGCCTCGGGCAGCCCCAGGAGTCAGCCCAGGCTTCCACCAGCCAGCTGTGAGGGACAACCAGGGCCCCACCAGCGTGTATGACATTCTGATGCAGACGGCCCACAGGCCCCTGTGGACAGGTGACTCAGGTAACTGAGTCCTCCCTCAGGGCCGATGCAGCACCTTGTCGGGGTGGAAAGCTTGGCAAATGGGGAGGCAGCGTGTGCTGGTGCATGGGGTCACACGCCTTTGCACCTGACCCCCACCCAAGCTGTGCTCCAGGAGCCTAGGAGCAGGCTCGCTCCAGGTGGCTCGAAGTCCAATCCAGTTTAAACCCGAACACCCGTGTTGTCACCCAACGTAACCTTTCTTCTCCTGGCCAGACCATGACTCCAGCTGAGGAGAGGCAGAAGCCAGGTGTGTGATCTCTACCCATAGCTGCTCCTCCTGGGCCTGCCAGGGATGGAGGCAGCCTCCAAGATGCAATCTTATTTCAGTGTTGGGGGGAAGGGGGTGCTACAGGGTGGCTGTGATTGGGGATCTTTGGTTACAGCGGCACAACCAGGGCTGGCCTGACTAGTTCAGTCCCCTGGTCGCTCTTACTGCACCTCCCAGCTCCCCACGGCACCGGGGTAGGCGGCACTCACCCTGGGTTGTGCCCGTGACCACCACCACGCTCATGGGAAAACCAGGGAACTTGACCCCCTCCCCTGAACTCTGGAAATGCCCCCCAGGGGCAGCATTCTGTCCCTGTCCTCACTCCTAGCAGCCTAGCCCCCAGTCCTGGGTTTTGCCAGTCCAGGGTCGGGCCACATTCTGCGGAGAGCTCAGTCCCCACCAGTGGCTGGGGTGCTTGGGGGGCCAGTGTGGCTTAAGCTCAATAACTGACCAACAGGCACGCCCTGTCTGTTGACATCTGTCATTGCACTGGGGGCCCCAACCCAGGAGAGGATGGGACGAGGCAGACCCTCCTCTCTGATCACGCTCTCTTTTTTAAAAAAAATTTTTTCATCCTCACCTGAGGACATATTTGTTTGCTTTTTTTAGAAAGAGAAGAAGGGAGAGAGAGAAACATCAGTATGAGGGAAAAATGTCGATCGATTACCTCCCGTATGCGCCTGGACTGGGGATCGAACCCACCACCTTTCAGCTCTGGGACAACACTCCAACCAGCTGAGCAGCGCCAGCCAGGGCTGCTCAGTCTCTTTTCAGTTTCCCGTCTTCTGCACGTGACGGGGCCGTGAAACCAGTCTTGTCATCTCTTAGAGAGTTCCACATGTGCTGGCTGCCCACCTTCTCCTCTGAGCCTGGGCATGCGTGCTTTCTATCGGTTTCACCTCAGGGCGCCCCCCCCCCGAGTCTCCAAGGTGACGTGGGAGGTCGCGCCACATCAGTGTCCCATTACCTGTTGCGTTGCTGCTTCTAGTCTTGCTTTGAGAAATCGCATGCTAATCTCACGGTGCATGGGGGAGAAACCAGGCCTTTCAGCAATTTAACCGCCAGAAAGACAAGGGGGGTGCCATCTCCTCTGGTGGGTAATTACCGGGATTCTATCTGTACCGGGAACACAACGACATGGTCAAGAACCCTGAGCTGCCTCTGGTTACCAATGTGCCAAAAGGAGGCTGGCTGCCACTCAGCTCCCAGTCAGGATCCTGCCCCTGCCACTTTGGGTCTCGTGGGCTCAGGTCTCTCCCGCTCTGTTTCTCGGTCATTTTCGGAATGTCTCCATCTGGTGTGCCTCTGGCTCAGAACGTCTCCGGGTTTCCCTCTTTCTTGAATGGACTTTCCTTGACCGGATTTCTGTCCCCGTGTGTGTGTGCCTGTGCCTGCTTTTTTTTAGTGTGAAAAAAAAAGAAATATTTCTAAGCACCCAAACTTTCTAACCTGAACCATGAACAGTTTGGACTAGATAATTAATAGCGATGAGGTGAGATGGTGTTGATGGTGATAATTATGGTGCTGATGATGGTGATGGTGCTGATGATGGTGATGGTGATGGTGGTGGTGGTGGTGAAGATGGTGGTGATGGTGATGGTAGTGATGGTGATGATGGTGATGATGATGGTGATGATGGTGATGGTGATGGTGATGATGGTGATGATGATGATGGTGATGGTGATGGTGATGGTGATGGTAGTGATGATGCTGATGGTGGTGATGGTGATGGTGGTGATGATGGTGGTGATGGTGAAGATGATGGTGATGATGGTGATGGTGCTGATGGTGAAGATGATGGTGATGATGGTGGTGATGATGATGGTGATGGTGCTGATGATGGTGATGGTGATGATGGTGATGGTGATGATGGTGGTGATGGTAGTGATGATGCTGATGGTGGTGATGGTGATGGTGATGGTGAAGGTGATGGTGCTGATGGTGGTGATGGTGGTGATGGTGGTGGTGGTGATAATTATGACCAGCTAACAGCAGGCAGACGGGACCACCAGCCCCCACCCGGAAGGATTCAGGCTTTTTCGCACACTGGATGCACACCACCCCTGCTCCAGGAGGCAGCACCCAGCTGCAGGACAGGTGCCGTCTTAGGAGCCGCGTGCAGGGATGGTTTTATTCTGCACCATTAGCCGCCGCGCTTCGCTGGACTAACACACGCCACACAGCCTATCACTTTACACACTGGCTGGAAAATTTCACACACCCAGAGCAGGAGGCCCCAAACAGTGTTATCCCCACGGCTCGGAGCAGCCTCTGCGAGCCAGTAGGGCCGGGTCCCCATGTCCCTAAGTGGATTTAAGCACTTGTCAACGGACGGCTGGCCCTCGAGCTCAAAAGGCATGCCGATGCGGGTGGGAGACAGACTGCAATCCGATAGCCCAACAGCCCCGAAATCAGCACGATCGTAATCTGGAAATTATTCCCCCACACTCAGTCTGTTTCACAAACTTCAAATTGATCTGTCTAATCTCTTATCTGTAGCTATGAAATTGTATTTCCCTCTTAATAGGCCTACAAATGTTATAGATGAGTAGCTCAATAGTGGGCAGAGCGAGCGGCAGTAGGCATGCTAAAAAGGCACATTAGCTCCTCACGCTTGTGGCAAGCTGCCAGAGCCCCACGTGCCCAGAATCTCAATCAGCGCCCCCTCTGCTGGCCTGAGCACTGGACGCTGGAGCCGCACAGCCCTCCCACCCCAGGGAGGGAATGGGGTGGGGGGACAAAGGTGGAGGGAGGGGGCTCTCCTCTCTGGCTTCTTCCATGGGGGAACCCTCGTGGCCAGACCCAATTCTCTTGGTGCTGTCACAAAACTGAGCTCCCTTCCGTCAGCTTTCAGTGTCCCTTGGCCCCCCGCTGACTGGATGAGGTCAGCCCCTCCCAGAGGCTGGCACTGGGTTCAAGCGCTTGTTGGTTCCACTTCACCCCCCAAACTCGCCTCCCCCGCGTCTCTCTCAGCCTCCTTCACTGGCGTCTCCTGCCTACATCCTTGGCGTCCAGTGCCACTGCCTGGAGGGCCCTTCTTTTCCCTCTTGTCACCTGCCTGTCTCTGCTTTAGCTCCAGAGCTAACGGGCTCCCCACCCAGATCCGCTGCCCACTGCGGTAGGTGAAATGGTGGCTTCCGGAGAGGTAGGTTCATGTCCTCACGCCCAGAGCTGGCACGTGCTACCCAATTTGGAAAGTGAATTGCAGATGTAATTAAAAAATGTAACTGAGGTCATCTTGCATGAGGATGGCCTTAGATCCAGTGACAAGTGTCCTTGGAAGAGAACAGCACAGGGAGACCTGAGGCCCACAGTCAGTGGGAAGAGGCCTTGTGA